>PNEQ01012826.1:0-45534 GCA_003012365.1 Medauroidea extradentata
AAAAAAAAACACGACATAATGACACACGCAATTTAAGAATTCAAACATGTTTAATTATACTGCCATGAACAACAACGCACTCAACAAAAACAACGTATTTTCTTAGTGTATGAAACAAAAAAATAATTGCTGTTTCTAAATCAAGATACTCATGTTGGCGATCGTAACACATAACAAATTACATATTACCAATGAGGAAACAGTCACTTCTAATACTTTTGAATGTGTTTTATCAGAAACCCATATTTATTGCACATTGACAAACACAACAACGCTCTCCCCTTGTACCGTCCATTACCGTCATTAACGCTTCCAAGCTAAGTGCCAAGTGGCGAAAACCTAATTCTGATGCCACCTGTCGGTGAAATAATTAACTACGTCAGTGCGCGTAGCGCTAGACGCCTTTCGCCTTTCGCCTTTGAACGGCCCGGATTGCATCACTTTCTACTGGCGCCGTTTCAGTAAACTTAAACAGGCAGTAAGTATGTCAATATTATCATAAATAAATATTTTATAGTATATTAAATACGAAGAGGTCGATTCCATTTGATGTTCTTTCAGTAATGTTGTATTTAAATATAAAATACACGGAACTACTTGCGATAATTCGCTGCCAACTGTATAAGCAGTAATGTAACTGTTGTCAATGTTGAATTATATGCAGCAACGGCTAGTGATTTTTTTCAAAGGTTAAATCTTTAGTGCTCACTTTATTCCGAATGGCCTATAATTGAGGAATGTTTGTGGGAAACGATATAAGTGACAAATAGTAAGTTTTTCAGGAAATGGAAAAAAAGGAAAAGAAAAAAGGTCTGTCCAAATAATTTTATAATTCGAATGCTGTCTTACATTTATTTACAGGATTGTAGCCTACGTGTAAAAAGAAGTAACAAAAATTTTTTTAGAAAAAATGTTACTTCAAATGGTCCTTGTATCAGTAACTTATGGAGTTAACACCAAGTGCATTCTACGGACGTTTGTTTGAGCTGAACAATTCATTATTCGCACTTATTACACTTCCTACGGCATTAGAAACACGACATATAATTCTTTCAATGGAAAACCTCAGTATGTGAATTTCTGACACTTATATCGTTTTTCACAAACACTCCTCAATTATATTATACTATACTATATTACACAACACTATTTATTTTATCATAATTCTTCCGTACAATAGCACGTAACTATTAATATTTCGTTGGTCCTGAAATAAATACTTGTACGGCAAGGCGGTTATAGATAATTTACTGTTTTGAAATACGCAACGCATGTTGCGAAAACCCCCAGCCATTGCTAACTTATAAAAATTGCACATTATTAACTGAAAATGTTGTAAGTTTTAAAATTTCTCGTCTTAAACTGATGAAACCTGTACAATTATTTCGTTCAAAACATGAATGTAGGAACTGTCTCTGAAGACATGATTTTGTAATTGGCTATTCCTTAAAGCAAACAGCAATAAACCATCTCTATATGAAATAGAGAACACTGACTGACTGATTGACTGACATATCAAACTGCAGCGTAAAGCACTGTACCTAGAATCGTGAACATTTTGTGTGGTTTCCTCTCAGGTCGTAAATGAGCACTCAAAAGGGATTTTCTGAAATTCGACCTCTTAGAGGGTGAAAAGGGGTAAAATTTATTTTCGAAAAAAAAAAACCTTAATGGAGCTCGAAACAGACGGCCAATCATCGCGATTTTTATTTTAACAGGACACACATAAAATTCATACTAGCCTATTTCCGAATTTTCCGAAATTCAACATTTAAGGGGGTAAAACGACCCTAATTGCGTTTCCGATAAATTATAGATATATATCGAATCTTCCGGGATAGAGAGTTGGTTTCATTTGAAAATGTTGCTTACAAAAATATCCAAACTGTAGTTTTACAATTTTTTTTTAAATTAAATCCCCAAGCAGTAAAAAGGGGGACATTTCTTTATGAATCATCTATATCACTGGGGCACAACTGGCTACTCTCGTAATTTTTTACTTCAATTTGTTACATATACAAATGACTATGACGTGACACCAAGATGTTTCCAAATTCCTTAATTAAGGGGGTTAAAATACGTGAAATGTGTTTTTGATTATGCCTCCATATATATATATATATATATATATATATATATATATATATATATATATAGAACCAATTGAGAAATCGAAGTGCTCTTTGCTTTTGATTGATGATTATGTAAATATCTAAACTACCATTTAAATATATTTTCCGAATTCGGCCCTGAAGAGGTAAAAAAAAGGAAAAATATTTTATTCACAATCTATATATATATCGAAACCCATAGATATTTATAAATGGGCTTGATTTTTGTTTAAGACTGATGCTTACTTAGATACCTGAAAAGCAAATTTCACGAATTTTCGGAATTCCCACCTAAGGATGTGAAAAGGGGTGAAAAGTGATGAAGTGTGTTTTCAATTAATCGTCGATATATCTTGAACCCATCGGGTTATTGTCGTGTTTTTCACGTTCAAGAGACACCAGTAAAGTAGTCTAAATGACATTCAAGGGTTATTCGAAATTTTGTGTATTTTATTTGTATTTTGTCACTTTGTTCTTCAATACATATTTGGTCAACAAAACATAAGCAATGGCGTATGTCCGTAAACTAATAAATTCCAAGTATTTCGTACATTACAACTTAGGACTTTTTTTTAACAGTGTAAGATAACAGCTCAACGTACAAGAGAATGACAGTGATAGTTTGATCAGCTGGACGTACGTTGACGCCCAGCAAACAATCAAGTGTTTCCCTATAAGAAGGGTTGGTCAGTACAAGGTCAGCTCGGTGATCAGTTCACAGCGACTTACAATGACGTCATCTTGCACCTGCCATGTGTGCACCTGATCTGTGCAGGTGGGCCAATCATCAGTGCCGCTTGTGCCCGCCACTGGGCCTTTACGATAAATAACCTGCCAGAGGTACAATAACCCAGGGTTACTAATAACAGCTGAGGGTTGGCGTTGCACAGAGAGAAGTTCTGCTACAGTTAACTATATATACATTTGTACACTACGAAACAAATGCGTATTTGATCCAACAGAATATTCGCTGACCAAACAATGTACATGAATAACTTAAATATTGACTTTATTGATATAATTATACGTATTTTAACTGACTAAACCATCTTGTTAAGACCAATAAATATTTTAGGCAGACAAATGTCATTTTATTAAAGTTTTACAATCTTGTTTGGTTACGTTCAAATCTACATACCGTCTGTATATTGCCGAAAGGGTCAAAATCACATTTGTTGCAGTGTGATAGTGACACATTAAGCAGTGTGCCATAAGGGCCAATATCACATGTTTTAAAATGTGGTATTTGCCCTTTTGGCAATTAACCGACGATATAACTGACTACACCAAATATTTTTCCTCTGTGTTTGCAACACCAAATGCTTATTTTAGGCAGCTTATTAAATAAGCAGAGCAGTGAGGCTGTCGCGAAAATTTTTTTGCAACATTTGGTTTCAATGCGTCATGTGCACATCTGCAGCTCTGCTACATCGTCTGTGATTGGATGATTTTACTCTCACTTGGCTTGGCAGATTACAGACGTACGGAGTCACAATAATATTATTCTGATAGGTGCAGTCAAGTGAGAGACGTGTTTGAACAAATACACTCTGCCAATAACCATGAAGTAAAGCTGCCGATGTGCACGTGAGACACTGAAACAAAGTGGGGCAGAACTATTTTCGCGACAAAATAGTGGCCTTAGCTATATGTTTACCAGAAAAATGTTTGAATTATAATTAACTAAACGTAAATAACCTTTACGACTAGCATTTTTGCCCGAGTTGCGTTACAAAATTGAATTCCTTGTTTCTTAGTCAAAAAGTCTAAAAAGATAATCACGATGTTATTGAGCGGCCGCGAGGAACTCGGAGTTTTAAAAGGCAGGGATTCAAACTAAGATAAATATTTCAAGAATTTGTTACATAAGTTATTAAATAAGACGACATCATGTTCCAAGACAAAAAGCAGAGCGTCAGGAAAATGTGAACAGCAGTGACGTGGCATGGGTGTTATAAAGGAAAGATGACGATCAGTGATATTCCGCTCTGAATACGTCAGCAACACCAAGGGCGTAACCAGGACGGGGGTGTTTTGGGCGTCCAAACATCCCCCCCAAATAAAAAAACTTATGACCACATATACACTCTTCTAGCTGTTGCAAATGTGCACTTAGACGAATTAAGTAACAGAAAATACTATTAACTGGACGGGCTGGTGCTGATTCCAAAACTGCTGAAATCAAAAATTTTCCCGAGGGAGGGCCACTCTAGTACAAGGTGTAAGTGAACACCCCCTTAAAGAAATCCTGGCTATGCCCCTGGCAACACACACTAGCAGTGGGTGGAATGGAAGTTAGGAGAAATATCGGCCTACGCGTCAAGAGAACACTAAGGCCCTTGGCACAATTGGCGATTGTTAATGGATGTTGTGGATTGCGTGGTTTGGCACAACGGGTGCTTGTATGTATAGTCATACGTTATATGTAGGGATGAGGGTTTATGGCGGGAATACTTGACTGTTTGCTGGGTACGACGCACGTTCAGCTTACCAGAAGATGACTGGCTTTCACGAAGAGTTGTTACCCTATTTGGCTGAGCCAATAAGAATCCCGCTATACATGTAGAAATAAACCACAGTGTTTTCAATGGTATGTTGGCACAAATAATTTTCGCGATATACCATCATCCCACCATTTCTAATTATTTGGTTTGCTGAAATAGTTCGAGAGCCCATGTCACTTATTGTGATTAATTTTTGCCGAGATTTCAACAGGTATGTAGCTAATTACTTTACCTTTCATTACTAAATTGTATTCGAGTAATTAAAGCGTAACTATGAAATAATGAAGATAATTAAATTTTTTTAAACATAAAAGTTCAGTCCCACCTAATAACAAACACTAAATAACTCCCAGTACTGATTTCATCCAATAACACGCGCCTAGTAATAAAATGTAATGTTTTTATAAAGAAACATTGCCTTAAATTAATAAACGAAAAATAAATATTATCTATTAAGAAAAGAGGTGACGCAGTCTCGGACCCAAATTTCAGTGGTATGCTTTGTGGTTCAGAGAATTATAAATAAAGTGCGGCTTAGTATTTTTGTTTTTATGTTAGCAATAGACATAACTTCTCAGTGTACTGCAGTTTGATTGGACAGTTGCACTTAAAAGTTCAATATTCTGAATTTATTACCACACCAACAGCATCCACCGGAAATGAGAGTTGGAATGCTTACGTGACTAACGCCAACCATTGGAACCTCGCGGAGCCGACGTTAGCACAGTATCTAGAGCACGTGCTTCCCACCAACACGATCCGGGTTCGCTTCCTGGTGAGGTCGACCCCCAGGTTTCGGGGAATCTTGTCAAACATAGCCACTCGTCGGCGGATTTTTTTGGGATCTCCCGTTCCTACTGTCCATTAATTTCGGTACTGCTCCATATACCACGAGATTTTTAAATGTTTGTTGAGATGGGAGTTTACAATTAGAATTTATTGGTTTGTGGACATACGCCATTGCTCATGTTTCGCTGATCAAACTTGTGTTGAATGACAAAGTACAAAAAAGAACAAAAACAGACATAAAACACACACAATAAATCAGAGGGAAAAGCAATCCCAGAGGAATTCTGTCATTGTTTTTTTTTTTTTACGTTAGACAAAGTTTCCTCTGTTTTTGTGTGTGTTATACGTCTATTTTTGTTCTTTTTTGTAGTTTGTTATTCAACACAAGTTTGACCAGCAAAACATGAGCAATGGCGTATGTCGACAAACCAATAAATTGTAATCCATATACCATGGCACTCCTCACCAGCGCTTAAAACATACATGTTAATTGCTGACCAGAATCTCTTCACCAACGCTTTGTACTATTCGAGGACACGCAAATGTGGCCAAACAAATAAAACAATTGATTTTAAGCTCTTGTAAAAAGCACTTAAATTAAGACGTAGTAGATAAATAAGCGCTGAGTTCTACAATTACATATGCCAACTTTATAAGTAAACATTTACCCAGAATGATACATTTGTCAAGCGTGATCTCTTGCGCCGCAGTTAAATGTACGAGATTTCGGTGTCAGAGATTGTTCTTCAGGTTTACATTACTTGAGAAGGATGTTTGCTCAGAAAGTTGGCAAAAACTATTGTCTAGGATTGACTTTGAATTTTGAACTAATGCTTTCAGTGCTAAATTATATACCCCGCACTCTAATGGCTGGCGACAACGTCTGTGGTAACAGATACCATATATTCGGGTTTTCTTCATACACTGCGGCGGTACTATGCGCCCTGATTGTCACCAAGGAGTCCGTTATGCAAGATGTCTACAGAGGCGGACCAAGTGCTGGCAGATCCTGAAGCCTTGTTATTGCTCGCAGTGCAGGTCCGAGGTCTCAGAAGGCAACTACCGGACCACGTGGTCCAGCACAGTTCCGGTCCAGTGCGCTCGCTGCGCCAGCTAACGAGAGAAGGGGCGACCCCGCGGTGCGAGGAATGCGGTCGCTCCAATTAGCGAGCCGGGCGCGGTGACCCAGGTGAGCCGGTGCGTGCGCGACTCAACTGTGAGTCTGCGACCTCCACGTCCATCCCCCACCCCCTCCTGCTTCCTGAACTACTGGCCGCTTCTCAATACACGGCCATCACTAGGGCCACGAACTTTTCGAGAAAATTATTTTGTCCCAGTTTGTTTCTGTGTCTTACGTGCACATCTGCAGTTTTGCTTCATGGTTATTGGCAGCATGCCGTATCTTATTTGACTGAGCCAATTACAATAACGTTCCTACAACACCACACGTCTGTGATTTACCGGTAGAATCCCAAGACTGGTGAGAGTTAAAATTTAGGGACATGAAAAATTCGCGTTTTATTTTGGACACAAGCAAGAATTCAAACAACTATAGGTTCGAGTCACTTTCTCAATCGGTTCTTGCTTCATTTGACTCCTCCTGGAGCAAGTAAAGAGAGGTCAAATCGTGTTGTGTCACCGAGTCAGCGAGCAGCTAATGAACAGCTCTTGTCTGCTTGAGTACGTGCATATTCTTGGAAACTAGCCTAGAGGTCGTTGAACCTGCGAATTTGTCAGGTCTCTGGCAATCACTGACGAAGTATCAGAACTGCAGTTGTTCACATAAGCGCCAAAACAAAGTGAGGCAAAGTTCTTTTCGCGTAAAACAGGGGCCCCTAATTGTATAGAAGGAGGAAAGTGTGTATGTGAGGTCAAGTGTAGTGTAGTGCAGGTACTGGTGAGAACAGGTGTAGCACACTAGTAGCTACTAGCCGTGTGTGTAGCAGGTATGTATGAGGGGGGTTGGGGGCAGGTGTGACGTCACATCACCTGCTGGGCACGTGCTGGGGTGACGAGGGCAGCTGAGAGGCGAGGGCAGGTGCCAGGGATACATACACCTGTGTGCACCGCCTCCAGGAGTGATGCTAGTGTGTCGCCTCGCCGGCACACCTTCACGCGGGACTCGAACCCTGCACCTCCCCGTGTTGACACGTCCGAGCAGGGTCGCTGCTTCCTGTCCCAAGACAACTCTGACACGCGAGTACTCCGCGCGCCAACGCTCAGTCCCTGGGGCTTAGTTTACAATTTAAAAACATAAGCACAGAACATTTAACAGTATACTCCACTTTATATAAGTTTGGATATATTTGACAGCAACTCATGGGCAATAATTTGTAGTCTAATATTTTGTTATTTGTGTCACTACACGAGACGAACTTTGCAGTACAAATGGTGAAATGGACATCTCAGGTTCATTTTAGAGCTAAAAATGTCTTGCATTCTGCAAAAAATCATTAAAATATGGAATAATATTGCACATAAGATGCTGTCAAATTTATCCAAACTTATATGAAACAGAGCATAGAAACTGTGCACGCCGAGACGTCTTGTACAACATTAATTCACAATTGTATTCTTACTGTAATGTACTGTTTATTTTTTCGGTGAATCTTAAACACCCAAATGCCATTTTATTATAGGGCCTATAATTGTAATCGTATTTGGATATAGTAAGAAATATAGAAACAAAGTGCAAGTGGAATGCACAGCGTAAAACATAACATTCAATACAGAAAAACTCTTACTAAGAACACAATTTTTTATTCTAGCTTTATTCTATTAGTGTTTATTTTGGAGGTTAAACCATAATGGCGGAAATTTAGTAAATCCTTTGCTGTGGTTGGTGCTCTCCTATGCATCCATAACTAAGAGAGTAATAAGAATTTTCTAACAGCAATTAGATTTTTAACAACAGTAACGGACAATAAAGATTTCGGTGTCTAAAATTCTACCATTATGTGTTCTATTCTGTAATAGAGTACCATGTTAGTTCAAAGTCTTTTGATGCCTCTCATTGACTATCGTGATGTATTATACAACTGTCTCACCGAATGTTACTCTCAACATTTACAGAAACTTCACAATACTAGCGTAAGGTACAAATTCAATCTAAAACCGTGCGACATCACATGACGACTGGTAAGCAATACATGAGACAGCAAACATTTGGGATTCATCTAGCAACAGTTTTAGACTTATCTCTCCTCTACACCACTGGTCACACCCGATTAGTTGAACTATTTTGTTGAACAATTTTTTTTTTTTTTTTTTTTTTTTTTTAAGAATAAAAATATTTTGTTGTGAATAAGCACCCCAGTTTTTCACGAAAAGAATTTTGCCCCAGTTTGTTTCAGTGCCTTACGTGCACTACTGCAGTTTTGCTTCATGGTTATTGGCAGCGTGTCTGTGCGAAAAGCCGTATACCATTTGAATGAACCAATTGAAACAAAGTAAGGCAAAATTCTTTTCCAGTAAAAATAGCGATCCCTAGTTGTGAGTTTATAAATGTTAGGTTATGTAGCCGATGGCATGTTTATTTGACTGTGAATTATTTTATTTCAGTAAGGTAGTTGGTTTTCACTAATTGCATGTCAGTGTAACTTGCAATATTTAACCTTGACGCACCATTATGAGTAAACTATGCTAGGTAAAGTTGTATTGTACGAGGAAACTGTACTCACAAGTATCGTGTGTAAAACAAGCATTGTTTAGTGAACGAATGACATTGTGATTTTATACCACTTGAGCAACCTTATATTTAACCTTCTAGGCATGGTTGCTACATCGAAGACGGTGGCGGCTTATTGAAGACGGCTATGACAGGTTTGCATGAGTGATAAGTGCAGCAATGCGCGTGTCTGCGCACCTAGCTCGTAATTACCAGTGCAGCGCCCATTTTACACACGTGGCCGAGCTAACTATGCCATTACGCGCACGATCCCCGCATCGCTCCGCTGGCTGTCTTCGCGTGCACTCGGCGCCTCTCTACACTGTTGCCAGACATACCAGAATTACGTTATTTGTACCATACTTGGTCCCTTGGTACCAGGCTCAGATCTTTCCTTCCTGATACGCAGATATACCAGAATTTCGAATGGCAAAACCAACATTAATCATATTTGCTGTTTGTTGCTATGAAAGTAATTGAAATAACTGTTACAAACTTTAACTTATTGACTAACGTTATAAATTAATGTTGGCTTTACTAATAATTGTGACTATGCCGACACTGTTTATCACCTACAAGGAGCAAATTAAATAATTAAAATTAAATAATTAAATAATTGAAAATTAATATAGACCTATTTACTTTGTTGTGCTAGTGTAAAATCATGATGATTTACATCAGTGATAAAGGAATCGAGATATATTAGCGGCAAAAACAGTTATATATGTGTGTACCAGGAGTACAACCAGGATTTTCGTTTTGGGAGGACACAAGATATAATAAATAACAAATCATGCAAGTGGTGGATCTCGACATAGCTCGTATAAAGTAAAGTATCAACACACTTTGCATACAATAACCACTCAGCATACATTAACTGTACATGTGCTACTGTACTGCACTACTAGTACACATATAAACTGACGTAAACAATTAAAAACTTCGCTTATTTTTGTGGCGGCACGTTCGCCAACTTCCACCCCCCTCCCTGGCGCAGACTTTGTGTGTACCGGAATTTTGCTAAGAATACCATATTTTTAGTTTGCCTGGTACTATAATTTGAAACTTCTTCACCTGGCAACGCTGGGCGAGATTCAAGAGCTCCTGCTTGGCGCCACAGGCACTGTGAGGAAACTGAGAGCTCATTACCAGCATGCACATCGCGCAACAAGTCTTCAGTTCTACTGTGTACCTGTTGTTGACATGCACTTCCACACTGATGACTTTAGAGCAATTTTTTTTCAATGCCTTACCTGCACATCGGCAGCCCTGCCTGCTACATGTACAACGCTTAAAAATGCGCTGTAGTATGTTCTTAAACGCATTGTGCCCACTGTGTACATGCTTGTTAACAACACAATTTCTAAGACCTCTAACAGAGCCATTCCAGACTATCGTTCTTCGAAATGTAATAACCGGATACATGCGAAACTCAAACAAAAGGTGCGCTGAACTTTGCCACAGACTTTCCAAAAATAAAATTATGTGATCAAAGACTAAAAGTTCCATAGTAAAAATGGTTCGGCGGGAATTATGCACGCCAGTTTAGTGCTTGGCTCGTTGTAAAGATTTGGAGATGATGGCATATCGCGGGAAAACTTGACTGTTTGCTGGATTTCCTGGCTTTCTCTTGTACGCAGAACTGTTGCCTTATTTGACTGAGCCAATAAGAATCTCGCTACTGTGGATTTCCTGGCTTTCTCTTGTACGCAGAACTGTTGCCCTATTTGACTGAGCCAATAAGAATCTCGCTACTGTAATATATTATGTCTGTTATTGGGACAGCTACGTTGTGTCAGACCTTGTGAGCTCATAATTTTCAGGCAGGGATTTTTACAGTCTGTTAAGTATGGAATCTATCGCGTCCTGCAATTAATTCGTGACATCTGCTGGTCTCTGTTACGGCTGTCCGTCGAAGACCACTGTTAAAGCCAGTGGTTTTGACGAAAAGATTTCTGAGCCAACTTGTTACATTGCCTTACGTGCACATCTGTCATTGCCAGCGGGTCTTTGTGGAAAGACGCTTCTTTTAATTCGACCTTCCCAATCATTGCGGAGACAGTGAAGCGATAAGGTTCAGCTTTCCACACTCGACAATAACAGCATCGCCTCTAATCGCGTCGCGCCAAACTGACGTGCAGCATTTTCGTACAACTCATTTTCCTGTGGAATTAAAGTGCTGACCCTACAATTTTGTTTGTAGTAAAGTACAATTTTATTTCCGAGTAATATTTCTCCAGCTACAACTGTCTAAAAAAAAAAAAAAACATTTTTAGCCATGTTGAGGGGACACAAAAACATGTTTCTAATAATCATGTTGAATTTTTAATATGATAGAAGCCTAGTTTTAACTGTGTGTTTTTTTTTTTCGTAGATAAATACATTGAGATTAAGTTTAGTTGTTTCGCGGGGAAAATAACAGGCGCGGCACGCTACAACTTCGTTCATGCGTCAGGTGTATAAGCCTCGTAATACAATATGCAGTTAAAAACAGCCAATGACAGACCATGAAGCAGAGCTGCAGATGTGCACATGAGGCACTGAAACTAAGTTGTGCAGAAATATGTTCATCAATAATCTGTAGCATAGCCATCTTTATTAGAGGCCGCGGCCATAAATCTGGCAACACTGCCAACAAGGGTCATTTTAGCACTTTTTTTTTTGGCTCTTCAGTGGCAATGGTTGCCCCTGATTCGTTATTTTGTCTACACGCCGACGAATCAGGGACAACCATTGCCTCTGAAGAGCAAAAAAAAAAAAAGTGTTAAAATGACCCTTCTTGGCAGTGTTGCCATATTTATGGCCGCGGCCTTCTACTAAAGATGTCTATGTCAGTAGCCATTGTACTCTGAGCTCGGGTGTGGCTGCACGACGCGACAACCAGGAACCATAGCGCGGGAGGTAAAGCTCTACTCGGTGCTGTAAGCCTCGTTATCTAAGCGCCACTGGAGAACTATTAAACGTAATTTACCGTTATCCGCCTCTGTGGCTGCCGTAGGCGAGGTCGCGGCCCAACCTTGTCCAGCAAAACAAACATGATTAATAGCCGCTAGTTTGAAGAAACTCGTGCGAGGTGGCGGCTACAGGAGGTTTAACGGCGACAGTCACGTGAGAAGTCGACAACCACTGCAGCGCCGTCGACGATCACTAGCCGAGGTCACGCCAGTACCACCCGCCCTACATGCTTGTCCGTGCACACAGAACATTCAGGAATACAGAAGCGAAACAACTGGTAGGATGACGTGCTCAGTCACACACACCAACAAAATATCTTCGCTGGCCAGGAACATGGCGGAAACGCCTACCACCAACCAGCGTAAGGCAACTGCTCTGCTAGCCGGCAGCCAGGCCAATAGGAAACCTGCCGTAGCATGCAGGAGCCAAACAGACACGGGAAGCCAATAAGCGGCCAATTTCGCCCGTATCAACTGAGCCGCCACGTCATTTGACGTCTGTATTACTATTCAGTATGTGTCCATGTATAAACCCTTCTTTGTTTTGTAGAATGTAATTGATATTAACATTAATTTTAGTACATTAAAGTGTATACTATAGGCAATAAACTACGCACTATCAGAGACATGAAGTTTTCATGAAAATATTTTTGCACCGCTTTATTTCGGTGCCTTCACATGTGCACAATGGACGACTTGAAAAGAGGCGGAGCTTCAGTCAGGTGTGGGAAACAATTCCTATCTCCATGGATACCGCAGCAGAACATAACCTTCATTTAGCTGTTTGGCTTCACATGTCCCGGGTGAGATGTACGTCAAGAAAATTGATTATTTGTTTGGAATTTGCCGCTTTTTCAGGTAAACATTAATCTTATGTATTTGCGTATCTTAACCATGAAATTGAAACTAATATTTTTTACCCTTGCGTGCAAATCTATGCATGCGCAACATTTTTGCTTTCTGCAGTTACCAACTAACATATCAGCATGTTTGTAAACAAGCTTTGTTTCCCACAGTATTTCTTCTGCTGTGTGACGTCAGGGGGCGTGTACTTCAAGTCGTCCAATGCAGTTCTGATACTTGGTCAGTGATTGGATATTTTAACTGTCACCAGCTTTGGGATTCTACCGGCAAATCACAGACGTGTGATGTTGCAGGAACGTTATTGTAATTGGCTCAGTCAAATAAGATACGGCTCTTCACACGGACACGCTGCCAATAACCATGAAGCATAACCACAGATGTGCACGCAAGGCGATGAAACAAGTTGTTGCAAAATTGTTTTCAACACAAATCACCGGCCCTGCTCGTAAAAGTACAAGTAAATCCCTTGTAAATATTACGAAACATTCGTATACAGTGAGAACTGCTGGAGTGGATGTATATAGAGTATCAGTTGGAATCTCCGTCCGGCGACAAAAGGACTCGGCGAGATGTGATCTGGCGATGGTATCGCGCTGCTGAGCGGGTTGATTGCCCTCCGCGGCGTGGAGACCTGGGTTCGCATCCTGGCTGGCGGGATGAAACCCACCAATTAAGAGTAAGTGGGCGCTAGCTTTTTTTTTTTTTTTTTATTACGTTTGAGGTACGGAAACGGGGCCTACGATAAGTCGAATATAAGACGTCCGTCAAATACCTTACCGCTTCTACGCGCGGAGGATTAAAATAGCGTGCAGCATTTTTGTAGAATGCGTGTTTTCGATGGGACTTCGTGATGACTATGTTATTTGACTTGTGGAAAGTGTGTGTTAAAGTCCAATGCAGGTGTCTATGATTTTGTTTTACGATGACGATTGATATTTTCTCAGCTTCAGCAACGTGAAAAAGCTTCACGTTTTTGTGGTTTCGATTAAATCTAATGTTTACATTTTATTTCCGCGCCAAGTGGCAACTTTCGGGCATTGTTCTCGAGCAAGATGAGTAGTTGACCTGGATGATGTCAGATGTACAGTTGGTCACGGGTACATTTTACTCGGGGTTGAAGCTGAAATTTTTCCTTGCCTACACCACCCTCATGAGTTTTTGTAAACGCATGAAATCGGGAGATGTCCAGAATTAGCAGGCTTGTGAGACGCGAGCAGTGTTGCCAACTGTAGCGATACTCACTTTTATCTTGGTGTTTACAACGACAAATCGCTTCGGCTATTTTCGTACACTCACAGACAGTTGAAGAGCAAAATTTCAAGACCATACGTGTCCACAAATGAAAATGAGTTAACCGTATTTTCTATATAAGGTTGCTGAGTTGCACACGAATATATACTCACATTTAATTATTAAATTACCTGTCTCATTTAAAAATCGGGCGAACATTAGTGCTTTAGTTCAAAACGGAACATGTCCACCTCACTGCAATATTACATTCAACACACGAGTACACCAGCTGCTAACTATTGGATGTCGTAAAGTTAAGAAATGTTGCCTCTGTCTAGTTCACTAAACTAGGCATGTCCGTAATATTCATTCAGAACTAGACGTGAGAATTTTTTCCTTTTATAACAAACCAAATATTAATTATTCGGATAGTAATAACCATTATTTGGCAGTTAAAATGACGTACAATAAACGTGTCATATTTAGTTTTCGTTAGTATTCCAACTTATCGGTTTTATCGCTTCCCCGTAAAATTGGATAAGGCGGACACGTCTGGTTTTGAATGTTCGCTTCCCATTTCTTCCGATGCTCCAAAATAATTCCATGGCGAGATTGACATATAAACATTTGAAACGAAGAAATTCCATTTGTAATAATCTCACTTCTTCTTGGGGTTGTGAGATGTTATATAATTCCGAAATTGGCGGTCATGCCACTTTTGTCATAGGTTGCAATAATCTTAACTATTTTAAGAGGATTGTGGAGTCGTAATTCTGGATTGTTGTGAATTTTTCATCATAATTCTTGTTTCATATTCATTTCTGAAAATGTAACTTCGTAATAGCTTAAAACAAACACCGCTAAAATTCCTGACTTTACAAGCAATTGCATGCTGGTTCTGTTACCGTATCTGAAATTGTTAAAATAATATATCACTATTATACTTCTGACGTTTGTACAGGTTAGACTAACACAGGCATTTCGTCAATACTAACTTTAAATGAACCTCAGAGGTACACGGCGAGTTTACGTGACCGTAATTCTAATAAAGAAACTTAATTATTAATGTAATTTCTCAAAAACTATCTAATTTAAGTTGACAGCTGTCCCTCTGCCTTAAAAGGACGTGGTACATAATTCTAAGCTAAAAGCATTAATCTATAACGGTAGGTTTCTTGAAGCAAATTTGCGAAAATTAAACAATAGCAATCCTAGACAATAGTTTTAGCCAACGTTTTAAACAAAATTGTTTCCAGTGTTACGAACTTCTGAGGCACAATCTCTGACGCCGGAACCTCGTGCATTTAACTGCGGTGCAAGAGATCACGCGTAACGAATGAGTAATTCTGGATAAATATTTACTCATAAAGTTGGCAAATACCATTATCTAGGATTGTCATTGAGTATATTTACGCTTCGAAAAAAGCGTAGAAATCAATTGAAGTTTTCAGCCTTTATTTATCTACCACGCGCTCTTAAATCAGCGAAATTAAAAAATACAGCACAGTTTCAACTACGCGTGTATTTTAAATTTGCACAGAAATACTCGAATGGTATCATCAGAGTGTATTTTAGCATACACCATGTTGCAATTTAAATAACCAAAACCGTACCCACTTATTTCGCCATAGACGTAACCATAACTAAAATCCCTGCTACAATAGACATCACAAGGACCCGATATTTTGATTTCATTATCATTCACATTTTAATTTGAAAATGGCAATGTTTTGTATTTAGTGACAAATAAGTTTTGTTTAGTAGTTCAGATTATTAACAAAACCATTGCCGAAACTAATTTTCATGCCGCAATCTACGTGTTTAAAGTCAATAAATGAAACAAAATATTAGGAAAATAGTGAAGTCAAACGTAGGACCAACCTTGGAATATTTATACATTTGTTTACCTAAGATTGTCTGATTCAGGACTTGATGTGGTATGTGACAGGTAACGAGTAATTCATTACGTACAAAAGTTTGTCATCTCACTGTGAGAATATGCATTTAAATGGTTATTGGTATATGTTTACGAGTGTTTGGTTCGCTGAATTACGCGTGTGTACTGAACATGAATATTATGAAGCCTGTCCCCGTCGGTTTTCTTAGCAATTTCTTGTTACAGAAGGTCCGACCTTCACTATACTAGCGGTATTTAAGACCAATACCTACACTTATCCAACCTCATCCAGCTGGGACGGACCAAGTTATATGTAAATTCTCAGCGGTTTAAGCCAGTCTGTGCTACACCAGGGGCGTCATTTAGGGGTCAGGGGGGGCAAATGCCCCTCCCTGGATTTAGGTGAGAGTGCTTCACTGGATTTAGTTTCTTGTACATACTCCATTGCGCTTATATGACTGTCAAATAAAAGTAAAGATATGTCAGCTTAGTAATATCTCTCAAAGGGCGACACATGTGCGTATACCCTTTTGAGTTCACCATTAATCATTAAAGCATATTTTATAGCTGCCGAAAACGGCGGAAATGAGACATTTGCTCTCCTTTTTTGTAGGAAAATCTTGACGCAGAATCTTGTAATAGGAATAGGCTTGTTGTCTGCTAGAGGACTCTTGCCACTTCAGTAACTTGCGCCTAGAGGCTAGGATGATACGTGATTCCAGTGTTGTCTCGACCTTACTGCTTCCGTACATTGAAGCCTATAGCACACGCACCTTAGGAAGTCGACGGCCACGACTCGAAGTCTCCCGCGTCATGATTGCCTGTGGACAACCCTTAGACTGGGAGGCAGATGCCTCATTGGTGTATACTTCATATACTTCTGTGCGAATGTCTGTGTTTATTGTTTGGCCACAGGTAGCGCCACGAACATCTAGCGAGCATAGTTTCGCCCCAGTTTGTTTCCGTGCCATATGTACACATCTGCAGTTCTGCTTTATAGCCAGTAGTTGGTCGTTATGACTCCACATGTCCCGGGCTTCTACTCGCAAAACACATACGTTAGGTGACTCTGTAACTTTGCTCTGATTGTTTCAATGAAACGAGAGCCGTCATGTCACAAAGACTCGCTGCCAGTAATCATTATAGACGTGCAAAATTCACGTTATTTTCTGACAGCTGACTAGACTCCAAGTGACTATATGCTCGTTAGACGTCTCCCGCTGGCCGATATTGTCGTGACTTGCCGCGGAGAATGCTTACACGGTAGAGAGGACAATCTCTGTAAGGACGGAACACACATTAAAGTTCGTGGCCAATCGAATCGCAGATTATGCTCTGTTGTGTATAGGAAAGTAAAGTTTAGTCTGCTACCAAATGATAACGCGAATTTTGCACGTCTGTAGTAATCTCGAAGCAGAGATGCAGATGTGAAACAAACAGAGGCATCGCGAAATGTTGGCGACCCTGATGGTAGTATGACGTGTAACGCGCTTACACAGCAAGCATAGGGACCGCCCGGACTGAGCATACGTGGCCGATGTGTATGGTGCGTGCTGGTTCGAGTCCTGCGAGCGAGAGCAGGGACATGTGATGGCAAACAGGTTCCCGCCGGCACCTGCTGAGTGATTCGCGTTCCACCTGCCAGCGTCAGCCGCCTGTACCTAGCACTGTCTCTATGTCTCTATACGTATCTCTCACACACACACGTCTGGGTGGGTGTATGTCTCCCGTCCCAGGCCTGGAAGCGTGGACATAGGCGTAATTCAGGGGTGGCAAGGGGTGGCGTTTGCCACCCCAAAATTTTGTTGATAAAGATTATAACATTCTCTTTCTTAGCTTAGGAATACAATTTTACTTGTGCATTTTCTATTGTACTGTTTTTTTTTTAATTCAGCTAACGATATAAACTAATCAATACATAATTTTGATGGCACCTGTTCGATTATCAACCTCACCTTTTTTTTTTTTTTTTTTTTAAATCTTTTATACCTAGTAACCCTTGCCACTCCAATCAAAATGCTCAAATTGCGCCCATGAGTGTGGAAGCAGTAAGGGTGACACAGCACGCGCCTCACGCCTAACCCTAGCTTCTAGGCGCAAGTAAATTAACTGATGTGCAGTCTTCTCATCGATAATTCGCCTGTACCTATTAAGGCTCGGTTTCAGTCGCCATATTGAGTTTTATTATTTTTCGCTTATTTATAATTCTGAGAAGGAAAATGTTAAATCGATGACTATACCGCTTCTATTTAACTTGTGCTACAGTACAAGCATAGCAATACAGCTAGTAATGTAGGGCCTATAGTTATGTCGCAATTTGTCGGGTAAATCATGAATATAAAGAAATTTACCACACACATTGTGACGTAATGATATGTTAACAGATACATCGCAAGGTCTGTACTGTAGCAAAATGCAAATATATATTTTGAGGTATAATTGAACGTTTCACATTTTTCTTCTTAGAATTCCAAAAATACGAAAAATAATAAAATTCAATATGGCGACTGAAACCGATCCATAAGGGCAAGGTTTACAGCAATTTTCATCGCCATGTTTTTATGTTTTATTTGTATAAGATTTTTTTTCTTGTTTTAGACACAAAATGCGATAAAATTTTGGTCTTATATTATTTTATTTATCTGGCGTAATATTTTCGTAATGGCTCGTTAAAGTCAAAATTTTCATGTTTCCGTTTTAAGGACGGCACTAAAACCAACTTACTTACCAAACTGAGAAAATTCACAGTGAATAAAGATGTCGTAGGCTACAAGTTCAGCTATGTTAAACCACAAAATATTTTTGTGTTTTTAGAAAAAAATATTGAATTTTCACAATTTTTATTTTAAATTTCAGAAATTTTAATTAAATACAAAAAGTTTTTATTCTTCGTTTTTATTTACGTGAAATTGTAACCTGCGACGTCTTTATCCACTGTGAATTCATTTAAGTTTGGTGAGTAAGTTGGTATTAGTGTCGTCCTTAAAACAACATGCAAATGTTGGCTTTAAGGAGCCATTACGAAAACTATGCGAGAGAAAAAAATAATATAAGAGAAAAACTAAGTCACATATTTGTCTAAAAAAAATTTTTAAAAAAATGTCTGGTTCAAATAATAAATAAAAACATGGCGATGAAAATTGCAGTACACCGCGCCCTTAAAAGATTCTGCGCCAACATTTCCCTACCTAAAAATGAGAACTAAAACACTCATATTCGGCAGCGCAAAAATAAACTTTAGACGTAGGACTTCATGATGGTTGAGTTGAATAGTGTATACGTGTGTGAAACGTTCTCTGAATGCTATTCCGAAGCAGACATTACTTAGGCACGCTAAGAAGTTTTAGAATAATATTGTAATGGACGAAGCTCTACACATCGCTCGTCGACCTGGCCAGGCGGTCACCTTAACACTGGCTAGGGTCGATTCTTCTCCTGGTTCTTCCCTTCTGTAATGTTGTACAGTGTAACCGTCTGTAATGATCTCGCTGCCAACGAAACACAATACAGATATCTACCTCATAAAAACTGTATTTTTGCAATGTTCTTCAGCGAGAGAGTATGCTTTAACAGATCAGTTAAGGGCCTGAAAGAGCCTATACTGTATGCACCTGGTAAATTAGCGCAGTTTTTTTTCGTACAAGCCAGGATTTAAGGCCCTTAACTACCTCAGGGCTCTGGCGGCAGCAAGCATAGGATTTTACGTTAAATTACGTTCTGTGGATCTCAGTCACGTTTTGTGATTTACCTTCCAGACAAGAACTATCTTCCGCATCGAGAAAAGGAGAATTTTGTTAAATGAATAACATTGCAGGGAAAATTTGTGAATGGTCGCTTTCAAGTGTTTTCAGTGCGTAAAAATATATTTTTACTCACAGTTTTCTGGGTATTTAAAAAACTGCCTAACAGATGGTTTATCAACGTGGGCGGCACCAAGATGAATATAAAAGTCAGCAGTAACGTATATGTAGCTTTAACACGTACTGAGCCATGTAGAATATAATTTAACATATAAAACGCTATACTTGCTCCCGCCGTGACTATGAGACAGGCAGCGGCCTTAAACACCAACACACTGGAACTTCTGAGACAAGCTTACGATTAATTTGTTTTAGGCATATAGGGGACAGACGCACAGAAAGAGAATGCATGCAGTCCAAACGATACTCAAAAGTAAATCAACGTCCAATTACAAATTTCCTTAAAAAATGGTACGTTCGTATTGTCGTTAAGACTATTTCGTTTATTAGTTAACTTCCCCAGCCAATAATACCAACACAACTTATATTTTTCATCAGTTCTTCCAAGGTGAAGGCGAGCAAGTTATTACAGGAAGTTCTTGTAAACTTGCCCTACTTTGTGATACTAAGGCTTCGTACTTGTACTAGAAATATTACAACCATTTTAATTATTATTTTGAATTTGATACATGGCCACTTATTGTAGAAACGACACATGTATGCTATCTGTTGGTAATCTAATCAACTACGTGTACAGAGCATCCCTAATGTTGGGAATCCCGCAACATTGTTTATCGCGATCTTAAGGTATATCACGATATATTGTTCGTTTAATATAGTTCCGACAATACAGCTGGTTCATTGCAGCTCAAATTATAAACTAATGTCTCACATTGATTCTTACACACTTTTATGAGTGATACTACAATAACTTGTCTACCACAGTCACGCGGGGAGGCTTAGTGACGTTAAAAAAAATTCCAACGTATGGCAGCCTTGAGTAAAGTATTTTACTTGCGATTAATTCCAAATGATGAATGGCCATACATTAAACTATCGTAATTCTAGCCATGTCCCTGGTAGTATTTCCCGTCAGCAACAATTCAGGAACCATCAGATTTTTCTCAAATATTAGAGTTTTTGGGAGTTTGGCTGCTTTACGCATGCCCTTTTTTTTTCCACCCTTTCATTCGCGTATTTAGTTGCCTAATTTTATTTTTAGGTCAATGTGTGACATTTCCCTATTGATGAATCAATTCTTAAATCAACCAAATCGTAATTTTGTTAGGTACTTACGTTGAAAGTTCTTCAGAAGTTCCACGTTTCTAACTTCAAAAAATATGTAGTTACGATACAAATTTCAACCCTTATTTTACACCCTTAGAGAATGAATTCTCAAAAACGCAGTCACAACCGACTTACATTTATAAACCAAGGCCTAAACACTAATTTCCATGTTTTATATTCAAAAGTCAAGAACATCCGTGGTTTCTTTCCCTATTTTACCCTCTTAGGGGCTGAATTAAAAAAAACCTTTCTTAGTGATTATCTATGTTATACCTATTAAGGAATTCCTGTTAAACATTTTATTTTCTATACTTACCGGTTTAAGCTTGTGTTTTTCTATCAGTCAGTGTTAGAGTATTGGTAAATAGACTTAGTCTGAGATGATACGAATATTTAGTCAAAGTTTACACAAGTAAAAAATAAAATGGTGTACAAGTATCCCACAGTCACGTGACGTATCCAAAACCACGCCTGATTATGATAGTTAAAAAGTTATATATAATTACAACTTAACGGACAAATTAAGTGACACCACATTTAAGAGGCGCCTGAAATTCTATGGACTTATCTACAGATTGCACAAGAACAGACTCACTAGAAAATATTAAGTTAAATTAATTCCAGGAATACAATGATTAACTGGCTAGAAGAAACTAGGGAGGAACCAAACGAAATAAACATTACAGAAGACATCATACATAATCGTACAGTATTATGAACATTAATTTTTAAACATAAATTAACAGAGAAACCTACGATCAAAAGTGGCATTAAATGGGCAGAAGAACGCAAGATACAACACATGAAGAGATTGTGAGAAAATAAGAAGGCAAATAACGGTGCCGTGGTGGTCAAGGGGACAGACCTCCCGCCTCCCACCCAGGCGATTCGGATTGGATCCCCGGAGGGTTCAAGGATGTGGGAAGCGTGGTGGACGTTGCCGTTTGCCGGCGGGTTTTCTCGGTGAACTCCCGTTTCCCCCGCCTCTCACATTCCGTCGCTGCTCCACACTTATCTTACCTCAGCCTCATACATTCTTCAGACTGGAGAACGTCATGCATTTCTCGCTAACCGAGCAGCCGGCCCGACATTCACCCTGGCCTTCTCTCATGCACAGTGTGACCTTGCAAGAAAGCTAGAACACTTAGGGCCGTATCTATAAACGGCTTTCGGTTGTTATCCAATCACCGAATGTCTGTTCTGGCCGAAACACATACTATAAACCTCTTTCGTTGGTTGGTTGGTTGACTGCCTGGAAGCGACGAGTCATCCACTTTCATGTGAATGTGGTCAGACGGTGATTCGAAAGCCTGTTCAGCTGTTTTCATTGTGTCTTTATAACAATGGCGGTGGATCTTCTCTGGAATAATCTGTCAAACGATACTTGTTACATAAGAAAATGCAACATTTTAAAAAGATATTCTCGATTGGAACGAATTTAGGAATTACATAATTGAAAGTTTTCGATAAACAGAAGCTGCTGTTAAGTATACCAGCGTTTAAAGTGTATGTAATATTCCATGGAGGGTTTGCTACAAGGTGGGACTTTTCACAAACCAAAATTGTTGATGCACGTGTATATGTTTGCAATTATTGTATCTTTGTTTCGAAAATAAGAGAGAATTTTGCGTAGAAATAATAACAGCATTGTGCGAAAATGACGGTAAACACATATTAACGAAAACGTTTTCTTCATGTACACATTTTACTTGACGTGTTTATGATCTTAATCTATTCGTTAGTTTCTTGCGTTAATTATGTCAGCTGTAAAAATAAACTATTTATTTTTAAAATGCTCTCGTACTTTCATCAAGTAACTTGTGGGACAAGTTATTCTATAGTTATTTTTGTTTTATGTATTTTTTATTGAATAATACTAACATTGGTTTTAAGCATTTGTAAAATCTGTACCGTTCTCCATGCAAACACAATAGTATGCTCACTGAAAAAATCCGTCACAAATACTACTTCAACCGCATTTAACCTTTAAAAAAATATTACTTTAACGTACCTAACCTAAATCTAAAGACAGTAACATCATCTCAGATATGAACAACAAACGTGAAATGTCAGAAAAGACGATCGAAAATTGCAGGGTGCGTTCCTGTATTCATTCTGCGTACTATCCAATGGAATAAAAATGGTGCTATGATGCCATATTTACACTTCAAGTGGACGTGGAAGCTCTTTCAGCTGGCAAGCTCCAGAAAGTCGTTTATAAGATGCGAGTACTTGGCAAGCTGCCAGGTATATATCTGCTAACAGCGCTTTCGAACGCCGTTTATAGATACGACCCTTATTGTATTTTCAGGAAGGCGAAAATATCAGACCAATTAGCGAGTTCCAGCGTATGTTCGTTTTCATTAAAGCATAAAACAATTTTTGCAAATTTTTACTTTAACATGGCATAATACAAAAACTATAAAAGTTCATGAATTTTCGTAACAGTAAAAAATAGTCACAATATATGAATACAAAACAAATTACATCTCGTACAAATAAAACAAATTAAAACAATTAAACTTTTCAGTGAACTCCCCCCCCCCTTAATGGGCAAAACGGAAAAATAATTACACATATATATTGCATAAGTGTCGAGCATGCAGACAGGCAGAGCTCAAGCGTGTGGGGTTAGGTGGAGGGTGTGGAAGAGCGGAGGACCGGACTGATGAAGGAGTTGCCGTCAACGTGTTGCACGTCACTTCCGCATGCTCCCCGGGGGTGGGTCGCCCTCGGGGTGGCGTGTCCACAGTCGAGTGTCGTGAAGAATGTGAATACAGCAGTCACTTGGGAGGCTGACCACGACGCCGATGACGGATGGGGGCTGGGAATCCGGAAGTCGTATGCAAATGTACGGCGTCAAGGCGCCAGGGTCGTCGTGACGGGTTCTGGCGCGACCTTCCAGGAAGATGGTCTGTCCCCTCGGCGAGTCTCCCTTGTGGTTCGCGAGCCCATTGTGTCTCGACACATCTATCTACACGCCACATGAATCTTTATTACACACGATCCTGTCATTTCGCCGTCTTCACTCTCCTACACAAGAGCATCGTGGAACACACGGCAACGTGTTGCTTCGCCGCCCATCTCAATTTGGAGGATTCGTCGTCGCTGCATCCGCACTAAACCGACATTTGTGAATATTACTGGTTACTACCGGTTACTCGCCGATTTCTGCTGGATAGAGCCACGATTTTATGGCGAAAAGATGTTTGCAACATTTGGTTTCGATGCGTCATGTGCACACCTGCAGGTCTGCTACATCGTCTGTGGTTGGATGATTTTACTCTCACTTGCCTTGGCAAATTACAGACGTACAGACTCACAATAATCTTATTATGATTGGTGCAGTCAAATGAGAAACGTGTCTGAACAAAGACACGCTGCCAATAACCTTGAAACAGAACTGCCGATGTGCATGTGAGACACTGAAACAAAGTGGGGCAAAAATCTTTTCGCGACAAAATCGTGGCCCTACTAATGGACCCGTTTCCACCAATAAAATAAGAGAATACACCGGTAATTACTAGAGACCCGTAAATTTCTCGGGTTCAACAATTTGTCGGTTGGACTTCACAGTCCTGTGTACTTAGTCTTTGTCCTCGGATACTAGTACATTGACTGCTGCTGTCCTACATATGACAAGACAGCGCGGAAGAGTGTATGTGTTTGCATACAGATTTGCTATTGGTCCAAAATTCTTAGGGATGTGTTTAATAAACGTCCAATGACAAACGTAACGTACGCGTATTAGAGTTCAAAATTTAACGCTCCTCAAATGAATTCGTTAAATCTCTGTCTCTCTGGTATTCAGTGAATATTATCTTATCACTTTAGACATGTCTAAACCAGAATCATAGCGGCTAAGCACAGGCTCGTTTGGGAATGTAACTTGTTTGAAAGATTCTTGTAATGGAAGTGAATTATTTCGAGTAAAACTGTAAACATGATCTATCGTAGCACCATGTCGTAGAAGAAAAACACCAAGTAAGTTGTGAAACACAAACAAGGAAAACTATCCAAGATAAAGTGTAGTTATATCGCATACCCAATTCAAGCAAACACACACACCTATACATACTGGACTACCGTATCTTCTGAGGACCGAGGTTTTTAAATACGAGGACCTCTACAAATTAATCGTCAGTGCGTGACAAATATATATCACTGGGGTGGGGCAACTTTTATTATCGTATACACACAATGAAATTTAGTAAATCAAATTATTTTTAAGATACGTGTATGGTGAGGGTGGATTTATTGTACCTCGTTAGTATCATGTTTATGACCGGCTGATGCGAGGTCCTAGGAGAAATAACGAACCTTCTAATACGGTTACTTAGAACAGACAAAGCGAAGATAACCCAAGTTTTCTATACACAGACTACATACTTGGCAACCCTTCCTGAAATAAGCTTTCTTTTAGCAGATATAAGAATGTATTGTCCGACCGTGTGGCAGAAAGGTTAGAGATCATGGCAGGCAGGCCAAGATTCGCGGGTTAGATTCCCGCCCAGGGAGGAAATTTCACTGAAGGCCTAACCTGCTAGGGTTCAGGGCTGTGTTGTCCTCTCATCGCCATACTGCAGGAGGCAACAGCGAACCACCGCAGAATTAGCCTAGCCCTGCTGCGCGCCGAGTTTACAAATCAATCCCCGGGTTGAAAATACATGATCAGAAATATATAGAACGAGTATAAGAGTTTCAGTAATTAAGTGTAAGATTATGACCCACTGCAACACAGTTCAACAGCTACTACTAATTGTCAGTGATAATTAGAGCCATAAGTTTGTTGCGAAAATACTTTTTGTTCCATTTTGTTTCAATGACTTACGTGCACATCGGCAGCTTTGCTTCATGGTTATTAGCAGCGTGTCTTTGATCAGACATGTCTCTCATTTGATGGCACCAATCAGAATAAGGTTATTGTGACATCATGTGTCTGTGATTTGCCAGTATAAATCCTAAAGACACGGAGGCCACGGTGGCCGAATGGTCAGACCATTCGCCTCCTACCAAGGCGATCCGGGTTCGATTCCCGACGGAGTCGGTCCCCGGATTTTCGCATGTGGGAATCGTGTCGGACGATGCCGTTGGTCGGCGGGTATTCTCGGGGATCTCCCGTTCCCCCTCCCCCTTCATTTCGGCGTTGCTCCATACTTGCCTCATGTCACCCCTCACCAGCGCTAAAGACCACGATGTTAAGAGCTGACCAAAATCTCTCATTCATTCATTCCTAAAGACAAGTGAGAGTTAAATCGTCCAATAACTGACCATAAAGGAGAAGTGCAGATTTGCGCGCAAGGTACCAAATTGCCCAAAAATTGTGACTAAGATAACTAAGAGGTCCGGCAATGTCGCGGGTTCAACTACCAGCAGGATGGACTGCAAGTCCTGTATACACTATGTCCTCAGATACTTGTATATTGTCTGCTGCTACACTGAGTGGACAGTTGTATATGTGCCAAGGTAGTCAGTGAGTGTTTTCATACAGATCCGGAATTGATTCATAGTATTAAAGGACGAGTTCCCTTCAGCTGAATCACTGAAATGTCCAGGTCTCTAGTAAGCATGCAAATTCACCAACCACCGGTGGTCAGAAGCATGGACGACGACCAGCGCTAACTGTGAACTGTGAGAGATGTACGCGCCCCCTGGAGACGAGAGTACATTTACGGCGCATCAGTTGTTGTGACGTCTCGTAGATAAAGCAGTTGTTGGTATTTGTGCTGGGCTGAGATGTGGAAGCATAAAGAGTGCGCGTTGTTCAGGAACGTCGTTGTAAAGGTTGCCGGACAAAGCTGGCCCTCCTCCTGCTGTAGTCCTCGCAGTGCTTGCTGACAGTTTTACGAGGAGCGCACTATATGAGGCCCTGGCGCGGTGCGGCGCGAGTGTGTCTGGATGGCTTTATTGCGCCAATATCCCTGCCTGACTGTCTGTCTGTCCTGTAGCCGGCCTCTACCTGCATGACTGCCTACCTTCCTCTACCCGACTACACTCAACATGTGCCCAGCCGTCTCTATCTTACACAACATCATCATTCGCTGGTTCACTGACCTACCTAGCCTTTAAGGTTCGGTCTCAGTCGCCATTTTGAATTTGATTATTTTTTTGCCTTTTTAGAATTCTGAGAATAAAAATCATAAATCGGCGACTATACCGCAAATTCTATTTACCTTGAGCTACAGCACAAGCATGACAATAGAGCTAGTAATGCATAGTTATGTCGCAATGTCGGGCAAATTATGAATGCAAAATAATTTGGCACACAGATTGCGGCGTAATTGTATGTTAACAAGTAAATCGCAAGGTCTATATTCTAGCGAAAAATAAATATAATTTGAGGTATAAAGGCATTTTTAACCATTTTTTCCCTTAAAAATACAAAGAAAAAGCGAAAAACAATAAAACTCAATTTGGCAACTGAAACCGAGCCTTAAGAGTATATGGGGACCTGAATTCCAAACCAACCTAACTCCAAAGTTTCAGAAATGGCAATGAAAGGTAATATCTTCATCGTGAGAATTCATATCCATCTAAAATATTTTACTAATCAAAATACAAGAACTTTTCTGTAGTTAGTAACGTATTTCAGACAGAAATAATTGCACACGATAAAGATATCTTTTTTGATAATTCTTCAATTTTGAGTTAGCATGATTTTGGAATTCAGGTCCCCATATTGTAGCAAAACTGATATTTATTGTGGGTTTATGTATGTGGTTTCTGTTACAAGTTAATATTATTTGGCGGGTTTCACTCAGATGGTAGCTACACTGTGGGTTTGTTTAGATGTTTTTTAGGGTTAAATAACTTAGACAATTATGATTAAACGGGACTTTACTGCAACGGCAGGTACTCTGAATATAAAATAGGTTCCAAAGTATTATATTAATTTAGGAGGGGAGCGCAATATTACTGAATATTAATATATTATGGTAAGTTGAAGGTTGCTGCCGCATAATTAGATCTGATGACCTTACCTAAAGCTCTATTGATGAGGTGGACGGCATCGACGAACGACCGCGCCCCCGCCGGGACTCGACCACGAGCCCCGGAGGAGAGCATCTGGACTGCTGTAGATCGGACGAGTGCTGGTGAACGACATACCAGGTTTACCTAGTAACAAGACGTCATATTGACGTGTTTGTCCTCTTTGCTGCGGTACTACGAGGGGGGTAAGGTGAGTTGCTGTCTTCCGTGGCTTCCCAACGCTGGTCTAGTTGCAGCCCGAACCTCTCGCTGCCCGGCTTGCCAGGCAATATCATAACAATATGTAGGGATATTAAATATTTGCGTTTTGTTTCATGCACAAGCTAGACGCCAAACAACTGTAAGTTCGGGTCACGTTCGTAGTTGACCTTTGACTTATTTGACATCTCCTGGAGAGCTGTGAGCCAATAACAATGAAGCACTTACACGCAGGTTCACTCATGTCTAAGGACCAGAAGTTTTCGCGAATAGGTTTTTGCATTACCTTGTTTCAATGCCTTACGTGCACACCTGCAGTTCTGCGTCATGGTTATTGGCAACTTGTATTTGAGCAGAGATATTTCTCACTTGACTGCGCCCACCAGACAGTTTCAACTTTAGCATGCGTTTAGCAGTCGTTCAGATCACAATGTGTATCCAAGCAGGTTTAATACCTGTATCTGAACATTAGTTCCCGGTCTGTGCTATGATTGGCTCCAATGCATCGCTTCAACAATATGGCAGGGAGCGGGAAAGAGATAACACGTAAATATTACATGTTATAAATACACGAAAGTACTTTTTGATTTGAATTATATTTGAAATAGTATTATACGTAATTCATACAGTTTAATTAAGCGAGCTGCATTTTTTATGATAACCACGAAACACGGAAAACCAAGTTACACAGTTCGTTCTGTTTGTTGATTGTAAACATCACCATCTTCTCGATCAGTAAAATTTATATATGTCTTAAGGTCGTGTTCCTGTGTTTGTACAGTTTTTGTGGTTATTATTATTGTTATTATTTTAAGATTAAACGTGAGCCGTTATCACAAGTTTGTTCGGTAGTTTTGTTATGAAATGGTTTTTGCCGTAATCGTTAACTTTTTAAGACAGTTAATTATACGGTTTCGAAAAATTAGCCAAATAAATTTTTTTTTTTTTCACTACGCAGTAAGCTAAAACCGTAACATTTAACTATATTTAAAAAATTTGCCACTATAGTGAAATACATTTTTAACACAACTGCCAAGCATATTTTTCATTTGATCTCGTTTGGGTTTAAAAAGTAATTATCTCAAAGGCAGTAGAAAGATGAGAGCATGATCTTAACCTCTATGTTTCCAGATCACATTCTTCATCTGAACATGTTTAAATATGGCTGCTTGCACAAGTTCAGGTTAAGTAGTTCAGCGCGTCGTGTGACCGCGGCCTAAGCTTTTGAATTGGTATTTTCACCAACGGTGAAAAAAATAAGCCCACTTGTTCGTGGAATATACTGTAGATGGGTTGGCGTCGGAACTGTTGAAGTGTGAGCGTTGTTGGGAGGGTATGAGGGGGAAGGTAAGTGAGGCACACTCTCGTTAGTGTATTTATTGCGCTGCTTGTTGCTGGTTTACGACGTCGTCACAGCGTACATGTCCCTCACATACTCCATCCTTCACTTCCTCTCACAACACCCTGCATGACTGCAACCACGGCCGTCTTTAGTAGTCAGGGCGGTCGGACTCCAACTCCGTCCACTTTTTTACATTGTCAACATTATAAAGTAAATAAAGATTTCTGGAGCCATGATTTAAAATTGCGAGTGAAGGAAGTATTTCATAAATTGATAAAAAAAAATACGTTTTGATAAATTGTTTATCTTAGTGGGAGGGAAGTGGGCGGAGTGTGGGCCCGACCGCCCGGATTACAGCGCCAAAAATGTATAACAATATCGGTAACTTGGTGAACTGCAGCCAAACAACAAGGGGGTCAAGTTTCCAGGCGAGTGTCCAGACCTGTTCTTCTACGGCCGTGGTTAACAGTAGGGATCTGAAAAACTCGTGTTTTCTTCTGGGCACAGGCTATATTTCAACCAATTGTATGTTCGTGTCACTTTCGCTGTTGGTTCTTGACGTACTTCACACCTCATGGAGGGCGCTGAGCCAATAAACAGTCAGATAAATGAAAGTCTGATCGTATGGCATCGCTGTGTAGCGAGCAGCCAATGAACAGCTGCCGTGTACTTGAGTACACATATATTCTTGGAGGCTAACCTACAGGTCGCGTTAACATTTGGTGAAGGGGCTTAGACTTCATTGCCTTGAGTATGGTAGAGGAATATTTATAATTACACTGGTTGCGAGCATACTTGGGATTAACGATTAAAAAAAAATAAACTATTAAAATTAATCGTTAAAAATTCGGTTAACTTTTTAACATAATCGTTAATTTACAAACTAGCTCATTTTAAACTTTTAATCGTTAAAATTATTGGGTAACTATTAAAATAACGAGCTAGTTTCTGCAAACCGACGACTGCACTAGAAAATAACAATTCTAAAATTATTTCAACAAGTAGTTTTAATGTTTTGACTTGGGGAAAAAATAAATCTTTTAAATAATATTACATTCAGAAACTAAAGAAATAACAATTTTTTAATGGTTTTTTGGGTGCCAAAATAAAGAAATTCTTGCTAATGTGGTCGTCTATGTGTAACGTTTTATTTTTCTCCGTACAAATAATTTGGGACATACTAACATTTAACTTGAATAAGTTAATGTAATTTTAACTAACTTTTATCAGTTAATATTTAAAAAGTTAACTGTTAACTTAAAGCAGTTAATTTTTTAGGCATTAACATCAACTTTAATCAGTTAGATTTTTTGGTTAACTTTCCCAAGTCTGGTTACGAGCTTATGTGGGATGTAATTTACGTGTGGCCACTCTACCATGTAATATTTAACTATTGTTCTGAAGAATTCTCTGCAGCAGGCCGACGTCGAACGAGCGTACAAGACCTTGCAGTCTAATCTGCTGTCGGATTTCGCACATCCCTGGTTGTACTTTGGTGAGGTGGACTGACAGTGCGCCGTGTGTATCTGACCAAGGTTCCCGTCATGGGAGATGAGAGAGTGTAAGCCAATAACACAACGTCTAAGACGATGTTCTTCCCTAACTTGTGACGACGTGGCTGGCTTTATTGCGCGGAAGTACAGTTACGCCAGCTGCTGCCCTCTGGATTAACCTCCCCTTTACACCCCGCACCCTAGGATAAAACCCAGGAGGGACGTCCTGGCGCCGTGCCACCCCCATCTATCTCTCACCACCCCCTCGCCCCTTCTCATTGTCTGAGGGACGCCCTCACACCGCAGTCCAGCTCGCCAACAGTGGCGTTCATTAAAACTCAAGGGGATAGTGTGGGATGAACAGAATTTCAACTTCTGGTATGCAAACAGTAACCAGATCAAAGTTTACACGCGTCCAAGTACTCACTTGACACATTCTCAAACAACTTTATTACCTTGCTCTCAAACAGGGTAACCCTGTGTTAGCAGCACGGTCGTAGAAGAATAGGTCTGGAAACTCGCCCATCTAACAATGTATTTTGCTTGACCCCCTTGTTGTTTGGCTGTAGTTCGTCAAGTTACCGAGAATGTTGTGCTTGATTGGCGCTGCAGCCAGGGCGGTCGAGCTCAAACTCCACCCACTTTTTTCTTGTATTTACATTATAAAGTAAATATAGATTGCTGGAGCCGTGTTTTAGGATTGTGAGCGAAGGACGTATTTCATAAATTGATTAAAAATACGTTTTGATAAAGTTTTTACCTTTATAATGCAAACACTTGTAAAAAGTGGGAGGGAAGTGGGCGGAGTTTGAGCCCGACCACCCTGACTGCAGCGCCAAAGACGTACAAAATTGTCGGTAACTTGGTGAACTGCAGCCAAACAACAAGGCGGTCAAGTTTCCAGGCGAGTGTCCAGGCCTGTTCTTCTACGGCCGTGGTTAGCAGTACAGACGTTATATAAGAACTCTTTCGTTAGATGACCATATTGAAGACTGGCATACTGCAGGCGGAGATAGGGAATTGTGTACTTTAACAGGGGTGGGGAGAACGATTTTTTTCAACAAAACCTTGGTATAGGACATTGCATGTTACAGACTGCAGTATGGCACCGTTCAATCTGTTCTCACATAGAGATAGACTGCCAGCATTGGTCTTGCACGTAATGGTAAGCATAGTCAGGAGACGACGTGAGTGAGTGAAATATTTTGGTCAGCGCTCAACATCGAGGTCTTTAGCGCCGGTGAGGGGTGACATGAGGTGGGTTTGGAGCAGCGCCGGAATGAAAGGGCAGGAGAAACGGGAGATCCCCGAGAAAACCCACCGACCAGCGGCGTCGTCCGGCACGATTCCCACATGCGAAAATCCGGGGACCGACCCATCGGGAATCGAATCCGGATCGCCTTGGTGGGACTGGGAATGTAAAACCCGGCACAATGTTCAGTATAGAATTCCGTACCTAATCCAGTACAAGTAGCACTGCGACTACGCTAGTTCCAGACAGAACTTATCCAATTTCACAGATAGAGCACGTTTTTTTTTTCCACCGTAGCTTTTGCCACCGTGAATCCGAAGTACGTTAGTAGGGTTGCCAATGTGCATTGAAAATAAATAAATACATTTCTTGTCTCCTACTGAACACACGACCTTCGTATTTTAAAAACCTGCATAACACAATACAGTTTCACTTAATTGGCAACTCAATTACACCCGTGTCATTTATGTGAAGTAGTTTTCGGAAATCCTACAGTTATACAATATGGAATAGCTAGGGCCCGACAGTTTTCGCGAAAAGATTTTTGCAGCACTTTGTTTCAGTGCCTTACGTGCGCACCTGCATCTCTGCTATGTGGTCAGTGATTGGATGCCGTAACACCCAGCGTGTGGAGGTTAAACCCACAAATCACACACGTGATGTGCGGCAGTTATCCGTGTACTGATTGGCACAGTCTAATGAATAACAACTCTGCACAAAATCACTCTGCAAATAATCTTGAACTTGAGCAGCAGGTGTGCATGTAAGACACTGAAACAAAGTGGGGCAAACATATTTTCGCGAAAACTACCCGGCCCTAGGAATAACTATTAACAACCAACATCAGAAATATATTTTTCTCCTTTATGCTCGGAATTTTAACTCGTCAACAGTGACAGTGTGTAAACAACACTAAAGCTTTGTTTCAGAATTATGATATCAAATCTCAGTTGAAGTTAATGAATAGAATTAGGTACATAATTGAGTAAAGAACTAACGATAGCGTGTACTGGGTCTTATTTGTCATCTACTGCGTCGCTGTTGCTAAGGTTAATTCTGCTACAGGTTGGAAAGAAAACGTGTTTTCTTATGGAGAGTTTGGCGCAGGGAACATTTCTGCCGCTAGTTTCGCTGATATCACTAAGGGACCAAATTAATAACGAAACCGTAGTAACAGTAATTTAAACTAGACGTGGTAGAGAGAGACGTAATTTAATTTAATTTAAAATGAAAAGCAAACTAATTTTGGCTTTCGAATTAACAACTTAAAATTCACAACAGCTCTGTGATTGGTCTGTTTGACCCCTTACCGATATCAGCGCTCAAGCGGTAGAAATTTTCAGTTGTGCCAAACTTTAAGCAATGTTTTATCTAACATGCAGTGGAATTAACCTTACTGTCGCTAGCATGTGCAGGCGGCTTCCTTGAGTCGAGGTGACGTGTCGGCAGAGCGGCATCATCATCCCTTCGAGCTGACTGCTAAGTTGTCAGGGGAGATGTTTATCTCAGTGCAGTACGTGATCGAACACACCAAGGCCCAGCGAAGGGCTTTCAGGAAACATCCCCCTCCCTCCCTTCTTCAACACACTCAGCTGCCACGCGGCGTGTCGGTATATGTATGCATTTGTTTCGCGAGACCCAGCAGCAGAGGAAATGGAACAAGCCTAGTTTACATGTCTACAGCACACGCAATCAGGGACACTACAAAAATTCAACAGTGGAATAGTAGGCTCGGTGGTGCAAACACAACAGAAAGGCGAATGCGATGCATTTCCAGCCAATCAGAAGTTAAGAGTTTTGTGACGTCAGCGCGGTAAAATTCGTTGGCGCGCGGGATTTCGAAACGGAAAATATTTGTAATTTATTCGGTTGCGGACGAAGAGAGAAAAAAAGTGAAATTTGGGTAGTTAGTAGTAAACGACATTTATTTACTACATTTTATTTATTATAAGTATATCATAATCTTTTTAAGCAAATGTGTAAGTGTAAATGAGACTTTATTTTCACATTGGGGGTGCCAGTGAGTAATTAAAATGTACTACAGAAGAACGGAAAATTTTTAAATGTTGTGTACATCCGCGGCTGTCGTACAAGAGGTTAGTATGTAGCCTAGTTGAAATCAACTATTTACATTATTATTATTATTATTTTTAGTATCTCTCTTGTGGAAGATGAATTAGTGTTGACAACGAGAATTTTTAGTGTCGCATCGCCCACTTCCCGAGTTATTATGAATCAACCATGGTTTTTCCCAGACGAGCGGTATGTAAAAATAGTTTAGGGGCATAATAGTTTCGTGATTTTGTCTTAAGCTGGAGTTACAATAGCCCGTCTCGCCCGTCAGTCACGTGACCTTCAGCCAATCAGAAGCTTTCAATATTTCCATATGATCTTTGAAAGAACTGTGCAATGAGAGTTCATGACTGGATTCAGTTTCTTGGACGTACTCCATTGCAAAATTGAACGACTGTCAAAGAAAAACTAAACAAATAAAAGAAACCATAAAATAAGCAGAGTATGCTTAGTCAGCAAGATACATACATAACATGAAATTCCAAGATGGAATCGGGTCAAATAAAAACAAGGAACAAACAGATAATAAATGAAATTAATAACAAATAATGTTATTTGGTTTTTTTATTTTATTTGTTATTAATTTCATTTGTTATTTGTTTGTTCCTTGTTTTTATTTGACCCGATTCCATCTTGAAATTTCATGTTGTGTATGTATCTTGCTGACTAAAGCATACTCTGCTTATTTTATGGTTTTCTTTTATTTGTTTAGTTTTCTTTGACAGTCGTTCATTTGCAATGGAGTACGTCCAAGAAACTGAATCTAGTTCAATGTTTCCATCCGTCCGTCCGTCGAAAGCTTGGCAAGCTTTAACTTTTGACGGACGACGGATAAAGCACAGCCTTCTAAAGTGGCGGTGATCGTTTCAGTGATTTCATATTAATAAGAAGGCGGTGAAGTTCGTTTTATTTTATATTTTTTCTTGCTTAGTACTGCAAATTCATTACTTTAAAGTACGACTGAGATAATTTTGACATACGGAAAACATTAAAATACTAATATAAACTATTTTATTTACATAGTGATTACTTAAATTAAAACGTAAATAATTTAATTAGTAAATATCATGCTAGCAAAATTTATGTTAGGTGAAAAACAGCGTTTACACTTACTAACAGTCATAGAATAATAAATAAATCCGTAAAAATAAATAAACTGTTGAGGGGAATTTTTCTGCGTTCCACGGAAGTTTTCTGTTCGTACAATGGTAGCATTGCATATGGAAGTAATAACGACGGACGGATGAAGATTGTTGTAAATCGCATGCATTGTAGACGGACCGTCGACAAGCGGATCTGTGCGGACGGACGGACGACCGACGGAAGCGACGGGCTATTGTAACTCCAGCTTTAGATAGGTACGTTTACACAGTGCATTCAGTTTCAGGTTGGGGTTAACCACGAGTTGATCGAGAAGCTGCTCTTATGTCTTCTTTGACGCGTGCAAACTTAACTCAGGTTAATTTCCACACGCCTCAGGATTAAAGTTTTGTAATACCCATCATAACTTCATGGGATTTTATACCTAACTTTATCGTGTGTAACGTTCAGGTGCAGATAAGCTTTAGCATGTTAGTTAATCTTCAAACGAAATAAAATAAAAAAATTCTTTTACCGAACATTGACCATTGTTCTTAACAATTTCATGTACGAATTTAAATTAATTTAACTCTGTTTCTCCGAAAAAAAAATACTCAACCTAGCTGCTAACCGTCTAAAGTGGAATCTACGTTACTGCGAACTTTATAGAGTACTAGTTAAATCACAATTCAATAGTTTATTATGTTGATATGTTATATGAATGGCGTTACCGATTGATTTAATTAATTTTTTTAAGGAAGGACTGGATTTCTTGACATATTATAGCGGCATTACTTTAAAGTATTTCTTAGTCACAAAAACGTAAATAAGTTGAATCGTAAAAATACGCCAATGCTGTTACGACAAAAGGACGCGAATGTAATGCAGTGCCGCCAAAATCCCGATTTGAACGTATAGGCCTAGGCCCTACATTAAAAGCTATGAATAGTTAAGTGTTATTTTTACGTAAAGTTTATGTTGTATTACACTATTTTAGTATGCAACGTATTTTTTCAGTTGTAATTGATAATGATTAGTTTTAATTTTCAGAGAATGGCGTTTAGCAACTATTTATATTTGGAAGTTGGAAAGAGTATGGTACGAACTATTTGTTCGCTGAAAGTTGGCTGCATTAGTCTTTGTCAACCATTTGCACAATAACTAATCGTCAACGTGTGTTCATGTTTTATGTGGTGTATTGAATAATTTCAACCGACTAAGCGAAGAGATCGCTTGATGACAAGCATTGCATTATGGTCTTGAAGGTAAGTGCACATTTGTTGAAGTGAGTTATATTTTATACTAGCAGACCAGAAACATATACGTGTATTTGCAACTCAAGGTCATTCAAACCTCATGGCAGCCGTGTGCTTCTCAAATTGGGATCGTCACAAGCAAACATGTTTATTATTAAGCATGTCCGTGTGAAAAAAAAAACTACGAAACAACGTTGAATATTATAAGACATTGTTTGATGACATCTCAGCGTCAATAATATAATTGAAAACTCAAAAAGATTCTATTTGACTCCGCTCAAATTGAAGTTCACTTCTTGGTAGCGTTTTCTATTTTTAAATGGAACCGGAAAACAGACGTAAAAATAATAACTGAAATTGCTGAGAACCGAGGCCACGAAACGTTTACCATCAGAAATAACAAACTTATACGTAAAAACTTTGCACGTAACCTAAAAAAAATACGTAGGTAGGCTAATGTAAATAAAATTTTTTTTAGTTGATATGTTTTGTTTAAAGACAATTTCATATTATTTCAAACATGCGACATTGCTCTGAAATAAACCTGCAACATACAGCCATGTGTGCGTTTTTCTGGTTTTGTGCAATTTTTTTTTAGTTTTTTTTTTTTTTTTTAGTTTTTTAATTTTTTAGCGTAGTCGGTTGGACGCCGGTCTACGGTGCGATAGGTCCTGAGTTCGAATCCCGGTTCGTCCATGGATATTATGTTGTCCCTTAATCTCACTTCACCCTCGTCGGCTCAATGTTAAAGGGCTTAATACATTTTTACTTCACTAGTTAATTGAGTTAATTGACTCCACAAGTAAATGGATGTTAACCTCAAATGTACTTATTTTCAATTCATAAACATTATCTGTTGGCTTGTAATTAAAATAATCAAATCCGCCAAATAAATATTAAAAATAAATAGTTAAGTAAATAGGAATGGTAAAAATCACCAAATACATAGAATTTCAATCTATATTTATTTATGCGACTTATTGTTTATGTTCAACGACACGATAGACCTTTGCTATTAAATATTTTAGTTTTTTTTTTAAATTGACATTATTCAATAATATAGTTTGTTAACAGAAACTACATGTGTTTGTGCCAAGCATTTATTTCATTTAAAGTAAACTTAACTGTGACAAAAGAATTACAGCAAAATCTTTTCAAAAAAATCTTTACGATGTTGTACATTATTAGTTGCGAAATTATTAGGCAATAACGTCCCAGTAAATTTCTTGAGGCTATGTACGAGGAAACTGAAGAGGAATTTCATGCATTGTTTTTTGTCGGTAAATCTAATTTATTCTGACATGTGGCACCTCAAACTGATCGCTGTAAGTAAACTAAGGTGATATTTCTGATGCTTAGATTGTATGATATATTTCTGTCTTAATTGTTTTTTTGCCACTTGTCAAATTTAATGAATTTGCTTTATAGCATTGTGAGAATTAACAGATTGTGCGGACTTAAGCGCGTTCAAATGTAAACTTCATTTTGAAAAAGAATCTTTGAACAGGGACAAGCTGCACGTATATTTACTGTCATTGTAGTATACAAGTAAACTTCGGCAAGGGTTAGTGTTTCCTATCCGAGTTGCGAGTATGGTTACCAGACACTGGATGGTAAAATATAAACGGAAGTGACTTTGGTCCACCGTTTTGGCTGTGATAGGTAGTCCTTTTTCACATTAGTACAAAAAAAAACTCGAACCTTCCTTAACGGAATACTTTCAAAAAATGCAAGACTATACGAACACCCATACGTTGCAAAATGCTTTGTAGGCATATTGCAAATAATACACAGTTCCTTAAAAAAATATTGTGTTTGATTTTGGCTTAATTTCATAACAAAACTGGCGATACTTTTGGTTAAAATATCTTAAAGACGTGCTGTTTGTTGCTTAAAATTATGATATATTTGTAACAAAATGCAGGGAGTATTCGATTGGAACATTACCTTGCTTTTAAAAAATATTTTCAAAACCAGTATAAAATCACCTGGCGGGGTCTGAACATCGCGGCCTTTAGCGCTGGTGAAGGGCGACACATGACGTGAGTATGAATCAGCGCCGGAATGAAGGTGCGAGGGAAACAGAAGATCCCCGAGTAAACCCTCCGACCAGCTGCATCGTCCGGCAAGATCCCCCCCCCCCCACATGCGAGAATCCGGGGACCGACCCCGCCGGGAATCGGGACCGTATCGCCTTGGTGGGAGGCGAGCGCTCTAGCCACTACGCCATCGCGGACACTTCTCAAAAGCAGGACCTGTCACTAAAAAGGAGAAGGACGAATACATTTCTCACACGAATCAGTATAACTTGATGACAATACGTTAGGTTAGTTTAACTAAGTTTCAGTGAAGTTCTAACAGTAAACAAAAATGGAGAGAATTCCACTGAGCAGCTTATATAAAACGCAATAAAATTGACACAAAATCATTTAGGCTACCCGTTGAAATGAAATATGATAATTTATCCTATCATAAACTTAAACGCTGAAATGTAGTAGACTTACCAAACCGATAACATACATTGTAGGCCATAAGGGAAATTAAATTTTTTACGTAATATCCCTTTATGGCGACAACCCGAACATTCTTGGCGTCACGGAAAAACCGACTGGACGCAGAAAACATGATTCAAATAGTTCTATATTCTAATTTTGAGGGACGTCTGGTATAGGCTCTTCGGGATTATGTGAGCACATAATATTTGTGTGTGTGTGATATATTGTGCAGTCGGTAGGAACCTATGCAGTTTGATAAAATAAGTATATTAATTATATAAAACACAAGTATGCTGATTTCAGTATTGTTGTATTTAAATAAGGAAATACACGGAACTACATTCGGCAATTTACTACAAAGTTGGCAGTGCCGAACCATACAAAGAGTGCGGTAACAATAGTTAGTGTTGAATTACACGCAGTAACGGCTAGTGATATTTTTCAAAGGTTATATCTTTAGTGCTCGCTTTATCCGGAAGGACCTATAAGCATAACCACAGACTAAATAGTATTACAGTCACAAAATAACGTGGCGGCTCGTTTGGTACTGGCGAACTTCACCGCTTATTGGCTGCCCGAGTTTGAATATTACGGTAGGTTTCCTATTGGCCTGGTTGCCGGCTAGCAGGGTACAGACGGTTTGGGCCTTGTTACGGAGTTTTACAGTGATTTCGAAAATATTTTTTTTATTGCTACCTAATTCTCATATAGGTGGTTTGGAATAAAGTGAGCATTCGAAAAAGCCCTGCTAAAGATCTATTTCCAGCCGATTCGTATCTTTCCACGAGTAACGGCTAACGACGGGAAATGTCTAACCTCCTGGGACACGTCACTTTACGTTTGCTCGTATAAGATAAATTGTTCAGTCGATGGGTACCTGTACAGTTTGATAAAAAATAAGTTTATTAATTACATAAAATACAGTTATATTGCTGACGGTTGATTTTGTTTCAGTATTGTAATGTTTAAATACGAATGAACACGGAACTATGTTGTGTTATTTCGTTGCCAACCATACAAGCAGTAAGGTGACTATCGGTAATGTTGAATTATATGTAGTAACAGCTAGTTATATTTTTCAAAGGTTAAATATTTAGTGTTCACTTTATTCCGAACGGCCTATATCAAAATTTCGCTGCATAGTTTTGACACTTATATGTTATAATTTGTAGCTGAATTTTTTTGTAGAATTATACTGAACGGTTTTTTAGATTTCATTACCCAAAGTACCACGTTTTTCGTCGTGAAAATATGCAAAAATGAAGGAAATAATTTTTTTTTTTTTTTTTTTTTTTTTTTTTGCTGGCGAATGGTACATTATTTTAAAAAAACGCGTCCACAGTATTGTGCATCCTGTGATTGCACATTGACTCAAATTTTTTCAAAACTTTTGGTTAAAAAATATTTTAGTTATTGGCACCAGTCTGAAAAAAAAACTCGGGAACAAGCCCTTAAAGTGAACACTAAAAATAACCCTGTAGTATTTATATTTTCAGCCAATTCGTATCTTTCCGCACGTAACGGCTAACGAAGGGGAAACGTTCAACCTCTCTGGACATGTCACTTGATGTGTGTGCATGTAAGATAAATTGCGCAGTGGAAAGCATCCGTCATAGTTCGATACATTAAAGTTGATTAACTATGCAAAATTCTAGTATGTCGATTTCAGCTGAGTTTATTTTAATATTGTTGTATTTAAGTAACAAAATGCACGTAACTATTTTCGGCAAATCGCTGGCAACCACACCAGCAGTAAGGGGACTACAGTTAATGTTGAATTATATGCAGAAACGGCTAGTGACATTTTTCAAAGGTTACACTTTTAGTGCTCACTTTATCCCGAACGACCTATAGCTGCCTCAGGCTGATTGGCTGTAGGTGTATCCGCCATGTTGCTGGCCAGTGAAGCCATTTTGCTGGCGTGTGAGACTGAGTTCGCTGTCCTACCGGCTATTTCACTTCTGTATTCCTCAGTATTCTGTGGCATAACCCTAGTTGCGAGGGGCCTGGATGTAATGTCTGCAGCGAGACAGCTTGTACAGCGACGAAGCAAGACACACACCGCCAGGTGTTCTATATTTCCTCCGAAGTTCCAACGGTCACGTAGCTGTCACGTATCTTTACATGCAGAGTGTGAGGGGGACGTCTACGTATGTCACCTCACTCCACCATTGCGACATAGGCTTGACGGCGCGGCAGGGGAACTGGAGTTATGACACACACTCTGCTACTGCCAAATACCATTCTTTGTGATTGTACGACCTTCAAAAAATACCTCACTCTTGTATTCACTTCAGCACGCAATGTTGCACAGTTTAAATATCCTGGATGTTCGAAATTCTCTGCAGGGAGGAAAAGGGGCGAAGGGAAGGCTTGTCGTTACGGGATCTGCCTAACAAGGTTACAGCTAATGGAATTTGTGTTAAAATTAAAAACCTCCCATGTCTGTAAGTGACTGTTTAGTACCCCTGGTATTACGACACCGCTATAACACATTACTAATGATGGTATTAAGAGCAGCTACTCATTGTATACCGGCCATAAGATCGATTTCAAAGGCGTTGTTCGTTAATGAGAAACGTTTCTGTAGGCGTTAGAAGTAGTACGCAATGAAAATTGTAGTTTACTAATTTTGAAGTTTTCCCATTTTCGTTAGGTTGTGTAAGGTTAGGTTAGGTTACTTTAGGTAAGGTAGATAACTTAACCTTACCTAACCTAACAAAGAACTGAAACTTAAGGGTAAAATAACCTAACCAAAATTAACTTAACTGACTTGAACTAACCGAACTTAGCGTAACCTAACAACCTAACTTAACGAAAAATGGAAAATACCAAAGGTAGTAAACTGCAATATTATTAACGTAGAATCAATTTTCAAAAATAACCCATGCCTTTAAAATCAATAGTTTGGCCGGTATACGTTGAGTAGCCATTCTTAATATCTACCCCGATGAGAATTATCACGGAGCAGAGGAATAATTAATTCAGGATATTACTAGGTTCGCTGGTTTACAAACCGTCAGAAAAAGAAACAGCAAGCTTGAAACTAACATTGTGTGGCTGTGACTGGTCGCAGGTGTGCTGTTGCTGTCAGTTCTATTTGACCGTTACCAACGCTCGGCTGCTGCGTCGCATGTGCCAGCACAGAAGCCCAGTGAAATCATCCACCAGGTATGGAACAACGTAATATTCTCACATACATACACTAGTCACGATACAAGGCAATGGACAGTCCACGCTCTTAGACATTATTCTTCGTGGAAAAGGAAGTAGACATTAGTATAGGGCACTTTCAAGACAAGTCAATATTAGGAAATATATGAGCCCTTGAAAATCGCGTTTAAAGATAGTATTTGGTCCAGTTAGGTTAGGAGTGAAATTACGATTCTGATGCTGATGTGAAGTGTTATTGAGATTTTTAACCTGTAAAAAATTCAGCTTGAAAACCTACCCCTTTCATGAAAATATTTGTGGTGTCTACTCTCGTACTGCATAAAATTACTTTGCCGTCAGTTATTGCGAACATTTCATGTTGTTTATTCAGGCAGTACGTCGTAAGAAAAAAAAAGTCCTTTTGTTGCTACGATGTACTGCTATAACATATATATACCTGACGGCACAAAGTAATTTTATGTAGTTTGAGGGTAGCCACCCCTATAAATTTCACGATAAGGAAAGTTTTGATGCCAGAATTTTTTTCAGTTTGAAGACCTCAGTAACCCTCAACGTAAACAAAATAGTAATTTAACTGTTAACTTTATATATATATATATTACCTATTTCTATTTTTCAACTCAAATGGTTATTGGCAGCATGTCTATGTGAAGAGCCGTATCTTATTTGACTGAGCCAATTACAATAACGTTCCTGCAACACCACACGTCTGTGATTTGCTGGTAGAATACCAAGGCTGGTGAGAGTTAAAATCTCCAATCACTGACCACGTATCAGAACTGCAATTGTGTACATGAGGCACCGAAAAAAAGTGAGGCAAAATTCTTTTCGCTAAAAACAGGGGTCGCAGCTGCTAACACATTTTACAACGCTTGGCTACACCTTCCAAATATTATCCTTCGATTTTTGCACTTTATTGAACTTTTCGTAAGAAAGGTGTGAACGTTTTTATTAAAGATATTTTATGTGTGTCTCGTTGCAGCACACCCATAGCATATTTACTATTGACGTATACTCATGTTATTTGCAAAAAAGCAGTTTCTAATATATTATTCTCGGCTAACTTCCATGTCGTTAGTAGTTGAAATTTAAAAATGATGTGAGTAGTGTACAGCAAGATATCGATTAACCTCTGTTACATACTTTTCCTAATTTTTTCCTTCAGAAGCTTGATGTAAACGCAAATATGAAATAATATAAAAATGATACAGATATCTTCAGTAGTTTTAAATGATGTCGCTTTCGGACCAAAACAATTTTCTGTATTGAAAAGAATATTGCTGCTGGAATAAATTTAAATACTTCAAATATCAATGATGTTTTCGAGAGTTTTTTAAGGGTAATATTTATTTGCTGATAGTTTACAGAGGGCTAGCTAACACCTAAAATGTCTTCTAGTAATGTGGGCATTATCGAGATGAACAAAACAATTCAATGGTGCCCTTTATGCATGTTGTACAGATACAAATCGATGGCCCAGTTTAAAAGGAAAACAACTCAAAATTCCCAGTTTTGAGTAAAATGCGTACAGAAAGATTTCTGTCTCTCCGAAAAAAAATCTGTTAAGTAACATATTTGGTTGGTGTTTATTTGAAGCAAAAGTGCACAGGCAACTATTTATGTTGTTTAAACTGTTTATAGACAGCGTTTGCTGAAATTATCACGCTTTAAAATAATAGAAATACAGTTTATAGCTCTACTGACAATCAGAATAATGTGCCACGTTATTAAAACATGCGATATTTATTTTCAACTAGGAGGGCCTCCCACCTCTATCTCTGTGAAATCAAACATTTAATGATTACCCTTACTGGACCAGATTTAGACAGTTTTTGTAAGAGACATTTCTTTTCCTAATTTTTCCAACGTTTTACTATTTTTGGTCACAAATAGCACATTTTTATTGTCACGTGCGTTTTTTTCTCTTCAAAATAAGGGACCCCATTTAAACATGATTGAGGCGTGTTAAATGTTCAAATCCCTCACGTTATTATTGATTTCGGTAAAACGTTTTGGTAACCAGAAATCTGTTTGTGTCGAGCAGGCCGCTTTCAAAACATCACAATAATTTGTAATTTTTTCTCAAACTTTGTAAGCGTCTACAGTCTTCTCTATTTGACCTGGACCATGGGTTCGCCGTTTCAAATTTTCTATTTCCGCCTCAGGAATAACCTGTTAAAGTTTGTCCGTATTTTTAGATACACGTTGAATAGATTAAAAAATAAAAAATTATACATGTCAAAAAATATACTTATGAACTTTACGTATGTTCTGGAGCGTTAGAGCACAGGATTCATAACGATATATACTTCCAAGTGTTTAGAGCGCAGGTCATTGTTTTACCTTCAACTGTGCCATTCAGGAAGTTTGAAGTTGTCTTGTACGTCGTTTCTACTTTCTGGAAGTTGAAAACCGCTGCTGTGGTTCGCTGTTCCTACCGCAGGTATGGTGGTGAAGGGACAAACACAGCATCCGGCGGGGTGATATATTTAATTTGCACCTCTCTGAGCGGAAATCGAACTCTGGACCTATGGACAGGAGCTCAGACCACTGTGCAGAGCGGTGGGACTTTAGAATAATGTTAGTTCTCAAACTTATGAGTGCGTTCTTACTATGGCGACTCGTCAAACGGAGCCCAAATTCTGTTCGAACTTGCTCATGGACATTCGTTTACGACGTACGCAGGAAGTTCTGCTCATGCCGTGCGGCGAATTTACCTTCTGTGCTCGTGGAATTTCGCCGTCGTCATGTATCTTAATATTAGGTTACAGTGATGTTAATTCAACAATTTATTTATGTAAAATAAAACATGTGCCGCGATGGGTGTGATGAGATGAGGTGAAGAGAGTTTTAACGCCCATTTAACCAGAGTCGATGAGGGTGAAGTGAAGTTGATTCAAAGTTTAGCCGGGAAGAGGAAGATAAGTAAGGTATAAATTAAAGGTATAGGCCATTCGGAATAAAGTGAGCACTAAAGATTTAACCTTTGAAAAAAATCACTAGCCGTTACTGCATATACATCACCACTAACAAGAGTTACTTTACTGCTTGTATGGTTGGTAGCGATTTATTGTACGTAGTTCCGTGTATTTTCCTATTTGAATACAACATTAGTGAAAGAACATATGACGAACTCGA
>PNEQ01012827.1:0-22500 GCA_003012365.1 Medauroidea extradentata
TATATATATATATATATATATATATATATATATATATATACACACACACACACACACACACACATAGTTTTTAACATATTTTGAATTAAAACGATGCATAACATACACTGCCTAAATGGTGTACGTTCTTATATTTAAGTTATTGTTCATTCTGCATAGTAATTACATTTTTTTCTAATGTGCGTAGGGCTTACAGTTCTTTTCGGAACGTATTGAAAAATGTGTTATTCCCATTAACATTTTTATTTTCTGAGCCACGTGCGTGCGTTTTTATAGACACGCGACAACACGCACAAAAATGGATTGTTTCGACAAGCAAATATATATAAGACTGATATTAATGTTTATGTAACAAATAAATTCCTGTTATATCAACCGTAGTAATGTATAAGTTACAACAGGAATATATTTGCTTCGGCAATAACGTTCTGTTGATATAATTTTTGGTTGGTTATACGAAATTAAGTTTTCATAAAATGATGTATTTTATAATACATGCATTATATATAAACAAACATATAATTATCGAGGTTATTTGGTGTAGGGGAAAAGGGCGCAGTTGACGAGCTACAAGACGCAGGTTTAAATCCTTGTGCATACAATTTTTTAAAATGTAATTACATGTTAATATTATTTGTGTAGCAGTTACCTTACAAAAACATAGTTTTCACGATTTCATGGTCAGAACAAATAAACAATTAAAGTCGCATATATTTTAATGATAGTTCAAACACACGAAGCATGTTTGTTTGGTTTAACAATATCTGTGTGATGTTATTGAACCGCGTACCGAAAAAAAAAATTCAAACCAATAATTTGGTTTGACAAAACATACATTTTGTTACACGTTTCGAAGTATGCCATTTGGTTGTTTTAAACATTTTTTGTTTGATTTTACGACATAGGCTAAGCTTACTTTGTCGCATGACCATAATTTTAAAAGATAGTACGATTATAGTTGTTAAATATTTTAAGCTATGGTTCTGGAACGGCTCAACCGATTCCTGTCACGACAACGAACTTAAAATAATATTAACGTTTTATGTTCCTTATTTTGGTAGTGGTGTTCGTTTGAAGTATTTTGGATTTAGGGCCACACCTACGAAAATGGTTGATCGAATTGTACTAAACTTATACTCTGCCATTATACTTCCTTAGCAAGTTCATAAATATAATAAAATACAGCAATGTCAGCGATTTTGGAAGATAGCATCACCTGTAAAAATAAAGCATTTAAAACATACTTTGCAAGTTTTTTTTACTATTTTTAACTTTGCAGTGCATAATCATTACGTCACTGAAAAAATTTACCAATAGTTCTTGTTTATAGGTTTAGAGAAAATAGGTTTAATGATTAAAAATTGAATCCAATATTTTTTATGCAATGTATACATTGCACTGAACACATAACTGTGGATTTTGGGATGTTCGACATATTATTAAATAATATTTTCCATAACGTGTGCCGGCCATAATTTAATCTTTATCGCAAAAATTTTCACATTTTCACTTTATTATTCGTTAGGTATCAAATAAAAAAAATTAACGCACTCGGTTCCAAAACATTTTCAAATTTTTCTAATTTCTGTATATTTTTCAGTGCTGTGGGGTTTAGATGCATCCTCCATTATAATAGTTATGCACTCATCAACAAACCTTCATGTAAAGCTAACAACATGTCTCGTGTGATACGAAACAAATAATTTTACATCAGCAAATCAAGTGTGATTCCTACTTTGTTTCAGGCTGTGATGATCGGCGAAGAAACAGGAAAATTCTTAAGTCAATGTTTAATCGACGATTCATTTAAAAACATATTTGTCCCTTCACATCCCTGAGAGCTCTATGTTAGAAAAGTTCTGAAATATGTTTACAGGTATTTACGTATTCATCATCACACTCTGAAAAGACACTCCTCGACAGATTCAATTGCAATAATGGATTCATTAAAAACACATTTCATGCATTTTCACCTCATTAGGGTTCAAATTACGAAAAAAATTAAATTAACCAATAAAAATTGAAACTTTTCTATCGTCAGTCAAGGTTGTTTTATGGGCGCAACATTTAAATGGAAACCCCGACAATAGCCCGTTGGGTTCGAGATATACAGACGGTTAACTGAAAACACCCTTCACACCTTTTTATTACTTTTCGCCCTTTTCAGTAGTCAAATTTTGAAAAACCAATAAACCACATTTCAGGTGTTTAAGTAAGCATTAATGTAATGCAAAAATCGCGTCGATATCTAAAGGTTCAGCAAGATTAGTATAAATAAATCACGAATTGAAAACACATTTTTTCCTTTTTAACTTCTTAAAAGTCGAATTTGGAAAATATCATGAAATAGTATTTTGAGCCTTCACATAAACATCATATTTAAGCAAACAGATCTTCGATATCTCAACATTCCACGTCTTTCCACTCCCTTAATTCACGAATTTCGAAACGTTTTGAAGTCCTATCTTATATACTTGTATGTGTATCAAATTTAAGTAAAAATCACTAAGCTAGCCCGTTGGGTTCGAGCTGTACAGACAATTAATAAAAAAACACATTTCCTTCCTTTTTAATGTTTTTTGAGTCGAATTACAAAAAAATGCCCTAAAACTATTTTTGGGTTTTTAAATAACTTAATTATTTAGAAGCAAAATAGAAACTCTGTATCCGAAAAGATTTGATACTTATCGATAATTACCATTAAATACATTTAATGATTTTCCTCCCCTTTAAATTTTTAATTCAAATATCCTTTGGCTAATATGCATTTTTATGATTGACTTATGTATGTAAAAGTCACAACGATAGGCCATCGGGTTTGAACAATGTAGACGAATCTTATGAAAACTTTTAGCTCCTTTTCACTTTGTTAGGGGCCGAATATTGAAAATCACTTTTTAGTGCTCGCCTACGACTTAAAGGTAATGCACAACAAATTCGCGTTTCTATGTTCAGCGGTTTGGGCTGCAGTGGGTCAGTCAAAAAGTCATAGTCTGCAGATTTGTTACAGAGACTTGGTTGTTGCTACATTGCAACATGAATGTTGTCCTTAGCTCAACATAGTAATTAATAAATAGAAAACGTGTTTGTGATTTTGTAAACATAGAAACATGATCATCTATTATCAAATACTTTTAATATTAATACTTTGGTATACATGTAAATAAGTAGGAAAGTGAGTGTTCATATAACATTTAAAATGTATATTTTATGATGTGTAAGTTTGAGGTAGCTATTGTATTGCTGAGTGATAAAATTGGATATCACTTATTTGCATTTGTTATTGTAATTGATTTATTGCTAATATTTTTAAGAAGCGTCAGTTCATATAGTGTAACTGGTTTTAAGAGATCCTGAATCCTAGAGATTATCTTTAAAAATATGACTTATGTTTAGCTACATTTCACATTGTGAAATACACTTCTTGGAACGATTCTGCATTGATTTTTGATAAAGAAATGACAAAATTGGAAATTAAATGAATATCAATAACCTCTATATTTATTCCCGCAAGTTTTTGTGGCTTTTCGTGGGATAGTAGTCATTTGAATAAAAAATTGAAGGCCAAGCAATTTGGGACTCAGATTCCTACTCTTATCTTTTTTTCTGCGTGCTGCACTGCCGAAGTGAAAATATTTTGGTCACCGCCTAACAGCTACATCTTTAGCGCTGATGAGGGGTGATACGAGGTGAGTATGGATCAGCCCCAGAATAAAAGAAAAATGTAGTATACTTAAGTTAATTTAATTTTTTTTTATGTTTTATATGTTTGCTTTTACAAGTGAGTTATCCTGTTAGCTGTTTAAAAACATAAAAAATTTAAAAAAAGTCTTGTTAATATTTCATTACTTATGAAGACAAACAGATTTGTGCGTACCATTCATAAAATTAAACGTCGCATGGCAACGAGTCCATATGAGTGAATTGTCCATTAGGAATGTTTAAAGTATATGTTCAGAAATCAGTCACATGATTTACACTCGTACTGTTTGCAAACTGGTGCACAATGTACATAAGCATACTAAGAAAAAAGTTGAGAAAAGGGAAACATGGAAATACAGCTAGAAGAAAGCAGCGGAGAAGAATTTTCCTACCTAATTTGACTAATGTTCATCATACAATTTGGTAAATTGGAAACATTCCGGATTTATGGCCTCACAATAGAGTGCTCACGAACTGAAATAAATATTAATGAAAATATAAGTTGCAGTTTTAATTGCATTTTATGCTGTACCTACACAATACAAAAAATTATAACATGAAAATTTTTGATTTGGGGATACAATTGCACGATTTTATTACGACGAAAAAAAATATTGACTATCTGACTACAAAGTGTAGTCATGTTTGTGTTATAAATGTGGCTGCTGGGTGCAATGGAATATTTATGTTTGATAATGCTTACTTATACGACACCTTGGAATGACAGAAGTGCATTATGGGAAACCGAGAAGTGACAACCAGTGTTGGGTTACCCACGTGGCGGCCAGTTCTGAGAGCTCGGCGCGATAACGTGGCAACATCGCACTAGAGACAGCCTGCTTGTTGGCTTCGCGGGAGGGGAGGGAGAAGTAACGCGCTCGCAACACGCCTATTAGTATACCAGGAGGGATAAGAGGACAATATATCCTTTCAGTCTGACTGTCTCTCCTCGACTGAGAGCCTTAGTAACTGCAGCGGCTAATATACAGGTCAGCGGAGAGGTAGGGAGCACTATTGCGACGTCCTATATCATACTTTAACAACAGAAAACCCAATTGAAAGAATGACGATATGTCCCTGCTGAAGCTCCACCTTAAGGTCCGGCATGAAGTTGGATAGGCGTATCAACAGTACCACATTTATTTATTTATTTTTTTTTTTCAAAATTTGGCATGTAATTATTGAATAGCAAGTTATCAATAAGTATTTCCTAATGATTTATCAATGTCACGGGGAAAATCATGAAACATTATATCCTTGAGTACTCACTATAAAATAATGGTATTTGTATTAAAAGTAAAAAATAAGGAATAACTTTTTGTAACATACAATAAAATATATTTTAATACAAGTTAAACACATCACGTAACTAAAAGACTTTGACATGAATGTTTCCTACTGAGTTTCTAGCTCAAGTGTAGTATCATAGTAAATAATTCGTCCAAAATGAATATAACTTATTAGAATTCATATAAACTGCTATCATACATATATATTTGGGTCAGCATGACACTATTTTATAAATATCACTGATATTAGGAAGTAAAAATATCTACATATAGTATCATATTTATACATCTCCCTGTGATGTCCGTTTCCTCTTGTTTAACTTTGAATGAAATTTCTCGCCGCCTTTTCCCATCGTTTTGCTAGCGAATATAACGAACCAATAAGAGCACAGCATAGTACCCAAAAATAACACAGCCACGAATATATGAGGTTCGAAAATAGCAAAGCGGAACGTTACCATGAATGAAACGAGTTCATCTCGAATTCTGTGAGAATACATTCGAGACTAGCCAATTTGTAAGTTAGCGTAACTCCGGCCTGTAAAGTGTTCGAGAATACCAATACTCAGATGACCTTGGTTGATAATGGGACTCGCATATACGTGTAGATATCACTGACATGTGATTCAAATTGTCAAATGGTCCACAAAGCAGAACATTGCTGTCTCTTACGTAAGCAGTAGACCTGCAGCACATTCTGATATGCAGGGACTGAAACTGCGGCACTAAGCCAACAACTTGCGCTTATACATTTCTCCAGCTACCTGTTACACGGAGTTCAAATAGTTTCTTACATAAGTGAATTTATAATGTGTATGATGTCCGTCATAATCTTCAGGTCACCAAATATTGTAAACTTAATTTTGTATCTCTTTAATGTGGCTTAATACGTTCTATTCATGCTGATTTATATTAAGTTAGGCTTAACTGGACATAACCGAAACTAATGTTCAAACTAATATATTAATTTGACGCAACATTATCCGCAAAAATGAATAGTGGGCTCACACCCTTTCAGCTTCCGTATTTGCACGTTGCACAACTATGTCGCTGAACGCAGGTTCACTTGTTTGGCTATGCATACAATGCTACGTTAGATTTCTCCGGTCTCTTATAAAATACACACCAAAGAATGAGTGACGTTATAAACATAGCAACGCACTTTTGTTTCGCCATGTAAAACCTAAGACGTAAATAAAATAATTATGTCTAATGCGTATTGCCGGTGGTTTTCGCGATATTATTTTTGCACCATTTAGTTTCAGTGGCTTACGTGCACATCAGCAGCTATGATTGGTGGTTATTGATAGCGTTCTGTGTGTACAGACGTCGCTTATTTGACTGTGCCAATCAAAACAACATTACTTCGATACCACTCGCCTGTGATTGGATTATATACATGCACGGTAGCTTTTAACTGTTAGTAGACGAATTATTGTTATGTCAGTCAATGGTGAGACTTGGTTTTAATACGTATTGCTATTTGTCCATTCTGTATTTTCTGAGACGAGACCAGCCTAGGATGAAAATCTATGTAACAAATTCACACAGAAATTGACGTCGTACGTCGACTATGATGTCAATACAGAAGGCAAACAACATAACCAACGTGACAGGGACTAAGCGAGGCTTTTGTTGAAAAAAAAAAAAACAGAATTTGGAGTGAGAAAGGAACAATGGAAAAAATCCATGTCAAGATGCCTTGATTGGGTATCGAACCCGGGTCCTACCAAATTCGAATTCAATGTGTTGGTATTGTCCCATCTCACTCTGTGTTAACCTTGAGCTCGATTCATAGGGAAGACAAAATAACTGGTTGGCACTGTTTAGTTGTATATTTATCGCTACGTATCGCCCATTTAACTATAAGTCCGTGTAATATAATTACATATTACAGAAAGCTGGCGCAGCTATAATGGTTTAAACTCTCATTTGGGAGGACTTGGGTTCAATACTAAGTCTGGCAATCTTGATTTCTGTTTTCAATTTATTTATTTATTTATATTTTTTTACAGTTTACATCTGGTTGGAATGTGATTCATAGAGGCGGTAACACGTATTTTTAACTCCAACAAAACTAAATTACACCTATGCCTCATCCGGGACTTGAAACCTGAATGTCTCACCGCAAGTCGGCGCGCCACCCGATTGCGCCACGGAGGTCAGCCTGGTATTCACTGGTTTCCCAAAATCACGCCAGAGAAATACTGATATGATTTACCAACAAATGCCGTTGCCGTTCCTCTTAATACTTTAATTTGGCTGTTCAAGAGACAATGAAATCAATATAAATACCCATAACAATAATTACAGTACTATTCTTATTATAGATGATTAATAAAAGTTTCTTATTTCCGTGTAAATTAATGACAACTTGCCAGAGTGATATATGTAATTCTTCCTCTTACTTAGACGACAGTGCAGTCACAAAGCTTTTCGCAACATATCCAATCAAACGTCCTCGCTATGATGGCACAGCTTTATGTTTAGAACGAACAGCAAATAAAAGAGCGACTGTATTTCGCGAGCCCCAACTTCACGGTGATTGGAGACACTTACGTGCGCTGCGTGTTTGCCTAGGTACTCAGGCGTTACCTTTGCTTAACAGCCGATCATACCCGAAGTGGACTTTAACTTTTTCAGCCGCCCATTTATTCAGAACAGAACTGTACTTAGAGTACATGTCAACCCAGAGAGAACAGCGGATGTCTGAGTGCTTGCAGTACAGAAGTATGCCAGACACTCTACCCTCAGGTTTAACCCACATCAAACTGATATTTTTTATTTTATTTTTACCCTGGTTTAATTGAGGAAGTCTTTGTTTCGTATTAATAAAAAACACATCACGATTATGCCCAGGGGACCTCGAACACTATAAGTATTCACCTTGTACAGTTTACACCAGGAGTCTGACCACGGTACATAGGTGGCAGCTCATTACCAACACCCTACCTGGAGGTCCACAGATACATGAGGGATGACATAAAATTGAACCTTACGGACGAAGCAGCGATGAAATGTAAACCCGCCACCCAAAGGCAGCATCCCTCACGTGTTCCACTTGCAAACAATTCTATTACCAGCCTCACCAGTGATCGAACTAGGATCACTTCAGTGGCCAGTGAGTGGTCTGACTTCTCCGTTTCGTACGTTAACGGTTCTGAAGGCAATTACGTTTCGTGTTTCGTACATGTTTGATGTAATATCATTCGGCGTTTTAGTTCTTAAATGAATCTGATGTTATTCCTAAGTTTTGTCCAATAGCGTGACTGGTTTTACCTAATGCAAACAGTCTCATAACCATGGCTATAGAAGAATAATTGTGGGCGCTGGCGTCATCAAGTGACCATCTCGTGGCTGATTGGTGTCACTATGATACATTTGTGTTTTTTTTTTTTTTTTAACTATAGCGTTCGTGGACTCAGTTAACAGTGTTTTCTGATTGGCTGTTCATTTTCGTCTGAACATCCTTTCTGCGAAGGATTCCTGGCCATTCTTTTCCAATTCCCCAGTGACAATTATTTTAGGTTAGTTAAATTTATTTTTAGTTATATTACGTTAGTTAATTCTAGTTAAAAATTTTAAAAAGGATTTCTTCTGCTAAAAAAATTAGGTTCTGCTAGTCCAGTGGGACTAGGGTACTGGATTAATATGGTAGGAAACCAATCATAGATGTAGCAAATTGTGTCAGTAAGTGTAGATATCAGTGAAACATACCTAGAGAGACAAATGTGTAGAGGCATACCTTTCACTCTTAATATTAACTTAACTCAATAAAATGATCGACTGCAAATTTTTGTTTAATTGAAACAAAACAAACATTAAAATGCACCAAACTGATAAAATCATAGTTCTGTATTTATGCACATTTCCTTATAATATTTAAAATTAAATATTTAGAAATTGACTTGACTTCAAAAATTGTGATAGTAAAATACTGGAACGAAATAAGTGAAAGTATTGCCTTGCACCATTGTAAATTCTGAAATTATACCATGTTAAAAGATTCTCTCTCTTAGACAATCAACTCAAATCCAAATTGATATTTGTAAAATAGCAATGCGCTGGCAGCTAGTCAGTATACATATCTCAGGACCTCTGAATTTAGGCATTAATTTTGTTAACCAAATAAAAATAGAATGTCCAAACTTGTTTTCTTTTAAATTAATTAGGTTTAGGCTACACCAAAATGTTGACAGTTCATAGCTTTGCTAAATGAAGTAGAAGAAAACTTGAATGTCGTCATTACCGTAAGTAGCGTTTACTTATCTGCAGTGCAATGGCTTCCTTGGCATCTTTACTCCCTGGCTTCCAATCTTGTTCACTCGAAATGTAATGTTTCTGTGCCTACAGCACGAAGTTCTTCTCCATAACTCGGCTGTCCTACCTACGTACTTCAAACTGGCGGCCCATTAATTTGCCTAACTGACGGTCGTGGAAGAACAGGTCTGGACACTCGCCTGGAAACTTGACTCCCTTGTTGTTTGGCTGTAGTTCACCAAGTTACCGAGAATATTGTGTTTTATTGGCGCTGATGTTACGGCGGTCGGACTAAACTCCGCCCACGTCCTTTCTACTTAGATAAACGATTTATCTCAAAACGTATATGTTATCAATTTATGAAATGCCTCCTTCGTTCAAAAATTTAAGAAAATGATCCAGCAATCGTTATTTACTTTATAAATTTAACAATGGAAAAAAGTTGTCGGAGTTTGAGTTTGACCGCCCTAACTGAAGTGCCAATAAAACACAACATTCTCAGTAACTTGACGAACTACAGCCAAGCAACAAGGGGATCAAGCAAAATACATTGGTAGATAGGCGAGTGTCCAGACCTGTTCTTCTACGACCGTGGTATAGCCTTACGATGACGCCCTTGGAGTAAATATAGGGTAGAGGGAGTATCCTCTATACAGCTGCGTACGAAATTGTGTGTTCAACATGTGTCACGTGACTTTAGCGAAATATGCGCGGGAAATTTGAAATTACATTGAGAGCCAAGATAACAATTGCTTAGTAATCACAACTATGTTGGGTTATTTTGGTACCATATGAACTAAGGAGAACATACTACCATGTTATCGCAGACCATAACTGCACAGACATTTTAGAATGATAAATGTAAACAATGTTTGCCTCGTTACTGTTTTCCTTAACACAGATGTTTTAGTAAAACGTAAATATTAGCTACATACTTACTATAAGGTTTTGAACCGAGATCTGGGTGACACCACATGACTAAATATATATTCTGGAAGGTACGTCATGAGTTTCAAATAACACGACTGCATTTTTACGCCAAGAAAACTTACACCAAGCTCTCGAGACCATGTTGGGCACACATTTGTGACGTCATGTTGCCTCTACTATATATTACCTCTATGATGACGCCTGAAGCCAATTTACACAGATATCAGCAAGGCGTAATTATCCCACGTCCGTTATTGTTTGAAGTGGCCACCAATCTTTTCTTTCCTCGTGGCGCCCATAGACAAAGAAAAATCGCGAACAAGAAAATAACTTACATACAAAAGAAAAACTATACATTACTAAACTTCCTGACATACGTAATAATTGCGGAAAGTCATAAAATAAAATTTTAGTTATGTTAAAACTAAAACAAATTTTAAAAATAAACAAAATACAAGGATGGCCTGCATACTAACCTGATACAAAATTGGTTAATAAATATTCACACGGCCAATTAATAAACAAAATAAGCGGTAATTATCGGTACGTAATAAACATAAATCACTGCAATTTAAAACAATAATAATAACTGAACAAAGATATAAAAATGTTACCTCTAGCATGTTGTAGACTAAATTAAATAAAAAATACAATATACTGTACTCGTTACACAAGGTTAAGACAAAACAATAACAATAAATACGCAGCATTGCTCCACGACGCACGCCTGTGCAGAAATGTGCGCGCGCAGTTGGAACCAGCCAGGAGCGTGGTACTCATCTATTACTTTCATACTCTTTGGAGAGTGCAAAACCTTTCGTGTTATGACATTGTTCTAGGTGGAACTAGAAGTAGCGTGTTTGTATCATAGCCGCTAGGGGCACTAGTAGTATGACGGTATATTGCAATACTATAAGTACACCACTGTACTAGAAGCGCAGTCAGTCATAAATGCGTCAACTCAACAGGATTGGTAGCTAGGCTAGTGTACAGCCCTGTATTACTAAGACAGCACTTCAATGTGACACACTCTCACCTGGATGCCGTGAGACGCGAGAGTGGTGGAGAAGTAGTCGCCCAGCATGTTATCCACTACAACCACGAGTCCAGTCGTGGGACCACAGCTGCTGATGCGAGATGGGCCACTGGCGTCGTAGCTCGCGCTCCTGCTGGCAAACAACACAGCAAGCCACTTCATGATCACCATAAGCCGCCAAATTCGACTGTTTAATTTTTCGTTATTTTGAAATTCTCAGAAGAAAAATGTGTAATTTGGAATTATAGCGTGAAATCGAATTACCTTACGCTGTATTACAGGCGTTGCGGTTGAAGTTTTAAAGTTACATATAACTAGGACAAAATTCAGCCACAACAAATTTTTTTTTATTCTTAATTTGATGGGACTGAGTACGGCCTAGTAGTAGTGGGGTTTAGCCGATCCGGGGACAAGAGGGTTGACGGTTCGGATTCTCGGATTCGCAGCCGCCATCTTGGCGCACACCATCGCCCCCATCTTGGATTGCATCATCGCCGCCATCCTGATTCCGGCCGCCGTATTGTTTCTGGCCATCATCTTGTTATTTTTTTCATTTTCTTCTGCTCTCTCATTCGACTCATACTTTCCTCCTGCTCACTCATTCATCAGCTCCCCATCAGCATGCCTCATTTCCCACTCTTCCTGCTCTCTCATTCATCAGCTCCTCAGCTACAAGCCTCATCTCTCATTCCTCCTCCTCCCCTCCTCCTTTCCTCCCTTAACTCTCCACCCACCAGCCTTTTATTGTGTCGTACTCGGCAGCCATCTATTTTTTTTCAACTTTTACCACTTGAACATTTTGCTGTCTGCATATAAGGATGAAAAGTCACCCTTATTAACACTTTAAAAATTTATATTAAATGAGAACACTGCTGGAGAAGAGCGACAAACTGTCGACCCTGGACTGTCAGACAAGCCCCCTCAACATCTGAAATACAAATTGCGAGATTTCAATAGTGTTATACGCAGAGCTATATCACCACTGTCGTTCATAATTATTTCATTTTAAATATTATTAAACCTTTAATAGTAAATAATTATAATGTAATAGTGGGCCATGTAAATATTGATTAAGTGTACAAGGACAGGTGCATCTGATACTCTTTAAGAAATAGTTATGACAGGCATATGAAATAATATCTCTCAACACACGCACAATGTTACATTTTAAAAAATCTAATTTATTTAGAAATTATAACATTTTGTGCATACATTATGTACACTATTGACAGTTCTGGAGGTCTGGGCAGGTCCTCGCACCACCAATGTCCGGAGGAGAAGAAGAGTTTCCTCCTGGAAGCAAGCGGTGGCTGTGAAGCAGATCTCTGCCATGGTGTGCCAGGCTGCAGCTGGAGCCGCTTGTCCAAGATCTCCTGTTGGTCCTGAACCTGGACCTACAGTGCAAAGATCTCCTGCTGCACGCTATGTTCCCCCATGTTGTTAGCCTCCTGCACCTCCTCCTACTCCTCCCCCTCCTTCCCCTCCTCCTCCTCTCCAGCCTCCTCCTCCTGCACCTCTTCGGTGTCGTCCTGCTGCTCCACGACGGGTACCATAGGCGCCACCTGTTCAATTTTTCATGTAATTGGTGAAATAATTGGAAACATGTTTTACTACTCACTGACTTGTATTTTCTTTACTTGCTCTGTTTACTATATAGAAGTTAAAAAGAATATTTTTAAATTACTTGTGCAGTGTTTGAAACTGCCAAGGAGATTAAATTAAAAAGAATAACAATTATTCCAACGACTGCTATAAAATAGCAGTAACACTTTCCCTCATTGAATATTTGTCACGCACCAAAAAATCCCATACTCTTACACAAACTTAACAGTCTCGGCTTGTGTATTGGTTTTGTCATTACATCTGCCACTTAGTGTTCAGATGCTACCTTCTTGACTACAATCTCCCTTCAGTGACCTTCTATGTCAGAAAAATATGTCGAGTCTGCGATGATACTCCGGGATCTGTGCAAGTTTGGTAGCTGCTTCATTGTCTACTTGCAAATCTGGAACCTGAGTAAGTTCAATGTTTCCTGAGAAAATGTGTTTCAGCCATTTTAACCTCCTTTCTGCTTCACCTGCAACCACCTCTTCTTCAGTGAGTATAGGGCGTTATCAAGCTTTGCTTGATTCCATGTACTTTCAATACATTCCGTACAAGTTTATTATCGAATTCTCCTCCATTATCACTGAGAAATTATTTAATAACAATACTACATACTTGTGCTTTTTTCAGAAACTGTTTCAGCTTATCTGCTACATCAGACTTACACTTCATAAAATAAATATCTCCATATCTGCTAAAAATCATCCTTAAATAGTATCGAAAGCCAGAAACTGATTGAGCAAATAGACCCCACAAGTCTGAATGAATCAATTCTCCAGGAGCTATAGCACATTCACATGAACCAAACTTAAGCCTGTGTGTTTTCCCGTATACACATCCTTCACAAACTTCATTGTCTAGTTCAAGTTTCAAACCTATTTCATCAAAAATTTTCTTTTTTACATATGTCTTGTTCTGATGGCCCATTCATTCATGCTAAAGTTGTTGCAAATTTTCTTCAGCTACAGCAACATTTGTTTAATATGCATGAGCCATTTTCATAAATATTTTAAAAAGTCCACCATGCTTTTTTTTTTAGTCCCAACCCATTTAAAATTTCCCATTGATCCGAAAAAAAAAATTTCTCCATATTCGAGTTAAACTCACTATCTGCATTTCTATCTTGTGCAGTTAAAACAGAAAATAAATTTCTACTTAAGTTTGGAATGTACCATACATCACATAGTTGTAATTTTTCTGTGGAGCCATTGACATAAGCTTCTATTATAACTGTGCATTTGCCTAAAGCTTCGACTGAGTGTCTATCAGCTATTTTGATACTATGTGGGAAATAAAGTTTCTTAAAATGTGTAAATATTTCTTTCTGGTTTATGACATGATTAGAAGCTCCATTATCTACATGCCTAGTCATATTTATCACTGTCGCTTGGACGTGGAGAGATTGTTGCAGTCATAATGGACGTAATTATCCCTGCACTATTTATACTAAACTGAGGTTTTGGTTTTGGTGGTCTACCATCAGCTATCCACTTTCAACATGTACGAACTATTTGTCCAACTTTTTTACAATAATAACAAGTAATACGAGATGTACCTTTACTTTCTTCATTTCTGCAGAAGCTGGTTTTCTACCAGTTACATTTGTAGTCACTACCAAGGTATCCTGGCATAATTTTGTACTTTTTGATCTAAAAGACTTTTCAAAACCACACAGCTGATTGGTGAGATTTTCAACAGTTCTTTCCTTTCTATTCAGTAGCATCCAACTAGATTTAAAAGGAAAATATTCCCCTGGAAGTGTATCTAGAATTTTGCAAAACAATAATACATTTGGAAATTCACACTTACAGTATATCTCTTTAGACAATTCTTTACTCAAAGAATTCCAAAAAATTTAAGTTTTGACATTGTGTAGCTATATCACCACTCCCTTCCTTTTTAAAACTGAACAATTGTGAGCAAATATCATAAACTCTATCTTCACTGATCCTATCAAACAGTCTATGAAGTTCCAGCCACACTTCACGAGCTGTTGAAAATCTCATTACTATCTCCAGTGTCTCATTAGTCATATGGGTCGTAAGAGAAAGTAATGCCATACTGTCAGCTTGATTAAATTTAGCTATGTTAGTGTTATATAAAGTTACCTCACCTTCCTTAGCATTTAAGCTTAAGACTTCTGGTCTTGTTATACTTCCTTCGATGATTTCCATCGCTCCAGAAGTACCTCACAGAAGAGTACATACTTTGTACTTCCATCCATGTAGACCAGTTGCTTGACTATCCAAATGTCAAATATTAAATTTTATGTTTTCCATAATTACCAATATTCAATTCTTCATGTGGTAACATTCGTTACACAGAACAGCATCTGGGCCCATAACCTGTTGAATTTTTCATATAGTTGGTAAAATAATTGGAAAAATGTTTTACTACTCACTCACTTGTATTTTCTTTACTTGTTATGTTTACTACATAGAAGTTAAAATAAATCTTTTAAAATTAATTATGCAGTGTTTGAAACTGCCAAGGAGATTAAATAAAGAATTACAATTATTCCAAGGACTGCTATAAAATAGCAAGAACACCAATGCACAGTGAACAAACAGAAAATAAAAGAAAAAACAAGGATATAAAAATAGCTATTTTTATATCCTTGTTTTTCTTTTATTTTCTGTTTGTTCATTGTTTTTAGCTGACCAGATTCCAGTTTTGGAATTTCGTGTTGTGTATGTATCCTGACGACTAAAGCATACTCTGCTTATTTATGTTTTCTTGTATTATTTTTAGTTTTCTTTTAACAGTCATTTATTTCGCAATGGAGTATGTCCAAGTAAACAAATCCAGTTATATCTGTAGATGTTGGCAACTGTTTTGCTCTTTTTCGATATTAAATCAACGTATTACCTCCTTTATTTGAATGGTGAGATTTTGGTAACTACAGTACAATATATGTGTATGGTTCGTAATGTTGTTGGTTTGAACTATATGATTGCTAGATTTATATTGGTGAATACTCGAGTTAGATTGTGTAATGTGTCAGCATGTTCCTTAATTATAGTTAATGTCAGGGTCATCATGAAAGAAAGGCTTTGCTTCTGAGATCAAGTATATTAAGGGGAAATGATCTGAGAAGTTGAGTTGTGTTATAAAAACTGACAGATATATGGTGGATCGGGTGGCACGGTGTTTTGATAATACATATTTGTAATAGAATTAAAATTAATTATAAGAAATTAGTGTGTAGTGATGTTCAGAAACTAAATGTAGAAAAATGGGAAATAAGGCAATTAACTTCAAACTGAAATATATGTGGTTGCTCAAATTAAGCCATGCTAGTATGGTTCAGGACAGGTTATTGGCAGGGTGGAACAGGTTGGTTCAATTCGGGTACCGTGACTTGAAAGTTAATATAAAATAAGCGGAATTGAGGAATACTTTTTTACATTATAAAAAATAATGTAATTCCTAAGGGAGGAGAGGAGGAGGGGAGGAGGAATGAGAGATGAGGCTTGCTGGTGGGGAGCTGATGAATGAGAGAGCAGGAGGAATGGGAGCTGAGGATTATAGCTGGGGAGCTGATGAATGCGAGAGCAGGAGTAAAGTATATGAGTGGAATGAGAGAGCAGGAGAATATAAAAAAAACTAGATGATGGCCGGAAACAAGATGGCAGCTGAAAAAAGGCGGCGATGACATAATATAAGATGGTGGCGATGAAGTAATTCAAGATGGCGGTGATGGGGTCATCCTAGGTGGCGGCTGCGAATCCGAGAATCCGAACCCTCAACCCTCTTGTTCCCGGATTGGCTAAACCCCCTACACCTAACACACGCTACTAGTTTAACTGCGATGTTCTAACTGGAGCGCCAGGTAAATAGAATACACGATAAAATTTCAAAATTTTATATTTTCTTTCTCATTAATTATAAAAAAATTTCGGATAAAGTAATTGATAGCAGACCTCAACGCTCTCTCTCTCTCTCTCTCTCTATATATATATATATATATATATATATATATATATATATATATATATATACACACACATATACACACACACGACCATACATACATACTACACACTCTTTAAAATTTTAGAACACCTCTTATTAAACACTTAAACAGACATATTTCCATTTTCGTATCTTGAAATGAAGTGTTTGAGGAATAACTAAGAATCAATCTTTATTTAAGCATTACACGTTACAATTTATTCTTATTAAGTCCACAAAGGCGATCCGGGTTCGAATCCCGGCGTGGTAGGTCCCAGGATTTTCACATGTGGGAATAGTGCCGTACGATGCCGTTTGTCGATGGGTATGCTAGCGGATCTCAGTTTCTCCCGCCCTTTCATTCTGGCGCTGCTCCATACTCACCTCATGTCACTCTTCACCAGCGCTGAAGGCCTCCATGTTAAGCGCTAACCAAAATGTCTCACTTTCACTTTTACTAAGTGTCATTTGTTTTTCACCAATTTGGGTGAAAGATGATAATTAACTGAAATTATATATTACGTTGTTCGTTACAAAATGTGGAATAAAATCTTGAATCAGGAGAAAATAGGTTTGCCAAACGTCCGGCAAAATGAGCACATGTCCTCCTTTTCAAGATGTACTGTTTTTCGTCAGGTTTTTTTTTGTGAGTTTAGACTCATTTGTTTGGATCGTAGAGTAAATTTAATCATCCATGTTTGTGTCACGAACACTTAATTTTTATATTTACGTTAAACTGGTTATTCTATAAACGTTTTTGTGTTCAGTGGATTTAGCTTCTGTAGTTTATCAACTTGAAATTCTCGAGAAGCGATGCTGCTTTCTACAACACTGAATACTTACTAAAATACCAAAAACACTCTAATGTGATATCTACCAGCTAAATTAAGTGGCGAGTGAGAAAAATTTTAATTGTCCTTCTTTTCAGTGGTCCTCTAATTGTGAAGTGAAAGCACTCATTTTTTAAGCTTACTGACTAGTAACCTTAGGAAGAAAGAAGTAGCATTTAGCACGATGGGTGTCTATTAGCTCTAAAATAAAAGATAATATATGTCACAAAATCCGTCTTTGGTTTTATTGAAAGTAAAAGCAATATGGTTTTAGCTAATAAAATTATTTAAGCATTTCTTGTGAAGTAACTTATTTTCCCAAAACAAAAAAAAAAAATGTTGAAATAAAATTAGACGCATAATAATAGTGATTTAAACAAAATTTTTTGGCAGTTTATAGATATCTGCTTTCCTCAATGTTCAAAATTTAGTCAGAAATGCAATAGAAATTAAGTATAATGGCCTTAAAAGCAGACCATACAAATTGGTGCAGAAACCCATGCCTGTATCACACTCACAAGACTAATTTAATCAGTGGTTTAACCTCCGCCTACTTTCGATCAACGGTTCATTTTAATTAACTCAAAATCACACAAGGAACACTATTATGACTTGCCTGTGTCTGTGCGAGTCAAATAATGGAGAAAATAAAGTTTTCGAACAACCCAAAATAATTACTCTTAGAACGATGTCATCTTTTAAGATACGCCGTAAAAATAATACTATTACAAGAATAATCATGTTAAATAATATCTTAACACTTACCGGTCCTGTCACTACAGCAAGAATATCGCAGGACATTAAAGTAATCTATAAATTTCCAAATTCCTTTCAGTAGAAATCGCATGCACTTTTATTGGCAGAGTGCTGTTTGATGAGAAACAAAATAACCTTCGACGGCCTGTCACATTTTCTAAATAATTTTGTACTTTTACAAAAAAAAATTGGAAACTGATTGCCAAAAAATTGTTTTGTAATATTTCTTCTATTGCTGTAAATTGTGCAGAATTTGTAAACGTACAATTATTATTTGTAAACATACGCAAATGATTGTAAATATATATACATATTTGTAAGCTTAAAGAAATTTCTGCGAAGTTAAAAATATCTTTGTAAACTTACAAAAGGATTTTTTGATAATTGGTTTCCAAATATTTCTTATTCTAACCAACTTCTGTGTTGGTACTTCACGGGCACAATTCGTGGGAAACAAGTGTGTCTTAAATTTTAGAAGAACCAAAAACGATATTTCATTCGCCGATAAATGAGAGTTCGTGTATGTCAACAAGAGTGTGGCTAGTATAAGCGGTCAGAGATGTACAAGTTATAAACAAGAGCTCGCTGCTGCAGTGAGATTTGTGTTAGATTAGTGACTGGTCTTCTGATTGTGTTTTGATCTGATAGAAACTTCAGCTGTAATGTGTTTTCCTGTTACAATAGAACATAAGTAAGCATATGTACGCCCATCTAGGTCTGTTCTGTATTATTTATTCTCGAGTCAATATTAGATTCTGATACAGGGACCGCATGTTCGGTATTGTAACTGCACGTATAACATCAGAAACACTTAAAATGTCAAATACATTTATAATAAACATAATCAGAATAATATATCGTACATTACGACTTTGATACACTTTTAATGTGAATGTCGTAAAATGGAATGAAAGTATTTTAAAAATATTTTATTGTTGCATTTATGAGTTTCATAACTCCGTATGTTTTATAATACCGATAATTTTTATAATAATAATATTAATGATCTTCTATTACTTAATTAAAACTACTAATACTATAGATATCGAGAAACTTGATGTACCAATATTTTTTAATTTATGTAAATTGTTGACCCACCTATTTCAGTGTCGACAGTTAACAGTCAGTCTAAATATCTAACAGCCCTACTTTCAAATATTTGTTGTACCTTACTATATCCCTTAGCAGTAAACGAGAATATTAGTCTCTGTGTGTTTTAAGATGATGTCAATTATTTGTCATTCCTTACATAACACAACGGCATGAAATTAACTTTTGCAATGCTTTACACGTTGATGGCCCTGGCAGTTGTGTTCGGGTAGTTCACGTCCTGCTACGGTGATATCCGGGTTTTATGGCCGCATTTGTGCACTGTGTATGGTGCCGGATGGTGTCTTTTTCAGAGAGTTTTCTCGGGGACCTTCATATCTATCTCATCCACACTCATAGGTTGTCAAGACTTGGTATGTTAATACCAGAGATAAGAGAAAAATACAGATGGAGCATTAGCAGCCGAAACTGTGTCTAAGCTGACTGTTTATTCAGGTTGCAATATGGCGGAGTGCATTCAGCTGTTGCTGTAGATGTAATTAGAAACGAGGTTATGGTTGGCCAACCCACAGTCGCATTCACGGTCGTAGAAGAACAGAACTGGACACTTGCCTGGAAACTTGACACACTTGTTGTTTGGCTGTAGTTCGCCAAGTTCACGACAATGCTGTATGTATTTGGCGCTGCAATTAGAGAGGTTGGGCTCAAACTCCGCCCACTTCCCTCCCACTAAGATAAACAATTTATCAGAACGTATTTTTTTATCAATTTATGAAATACTTCCTTTGCTCAAAATCCTAGAGCATGGCTCCAGCAATCATTATTTACTTTATAATGTTAACACTGGAAAAAAGTGGGCGGAGTTTGAGCCCGACCACCCTGACTTCAGCGCCAAAGATTCACAACATTCTCGGTAACTTGGTGAACCACAACCAAGCAACAAGGGGGTCAAGTAAAATACGTTAGTAGATAGGCGAGTGTCCAGACCTGTACTTCTACGATTGTTATCGCATTATACTCGTTGCTTTGGTAATAAACAACATTTTTCAGTTACCAATATGGCGGATGAGGTCTTCCCCCTTCCGTCTCAAGACCTTGTACCCCTCGTCATAGAACATACCTTATGCTCCATCTGTATGTTTATCTAATCTGTGGGTAATACTCGCCCAAATACCTCCACTCCGTGTATGTTGTTCTACTCTCAAGTACCTGTCCTCTACTCCACGTGGCAAGCATTACCTGATAACAAGTTGGTTTCACGTGACCACTGCATGGATTCATTGACAGAGCTTACCTTCCCTCACGTTCATTTGATTCACGTGATTTCACTTCAACGCGAGACAGTAAACTTATAAAGGGATCATTTTTTACTGTACGTGGTTTTCAAATCTTCTCTGTTGAAACTGTATGCGCACAATTCACTGGAAACATCTGAAATGCAGGGTTTGCTATGAATAATCATACACCAATGCATATAATTAAATCGAATTTGTCATATTTGCTCGTGAGTTTTTTCCCCGTCGTGTTATATGTGAAATAACTTGTACTGCTTAACTAATTCAATGACTTACTTGTGTAATTTTCGGCCTAAGGCGTGGTAGTTGAACCCGCAGCAGTATCCATAAGCTGTCTTGACGACCTTGAACATGGACAAACAGTTCACGTCTCCTTTGTAGCTGCATCTCACCAGCAGTCTCTTGCATGATGGCATTACCTGCGCATATGCAAACTTCCACTGGACTTCTTGTCATACCTAGCAACATTTACATACCCTACATAACTTTATTCGACGAGTGTCAGGTTCAGCAGGTAACAGAAAATGCAGTTTTTGTAATTAACTGCGTTGTTTGAATTATAGAAAAAGTACGTAAACAGTAATCTTTATTTATGTTACCTACAATGCATTATCTCGGTTCATTACTTAGTAAAAAGGGCCGTGATTAATCGGGAAACCTTCAGCTCCAAAATGTTCCTTGAAAAGAGAAAATGTTTCGCATACATTGGCAACAAAGGGAAGAAAGCAATTATGAATGTCTTTCCCTACTTTAGGAAACCCAACGCGTAAATTTTTAGGGATATCAAAAAGATTTAGCGATTCTACATTATTGGTTAGAAGTCCTTAAAAGTCTTACACACTAGTTTTTTTCACATCCTAATATTTGCGTTCAAAATGGTCTGTAAGCATACTAGCATATCCGTCATGATATCTGCTTTAACGGTTACATGAAAACTAAAATGTTTAAAATTTTAGCCAAAATAAATCATTCTTCGATTTGGCATAAAGCAAATTAATGACATACCAATTTAACAAAATATAAAACACCAATATATAGGTCAAACGCTTATCGTATAATATTCAGACATATAAAAGGTTCACAAATGGATATTTATTGTTTTCGGATCAAAAATCCAAGATATCACGGTCACCACACTGGTGAAATTCTACAATAAATATCTAACGTAGGTAAGTTATATATTATTGTGTGTTTATTCAAATTTGTTAATGGTATGTAGGAAAGACTATGCACCATAATAGGTGGTAGGAAAGAGTTACTTTAGTATTTTTAATACATAGACCCTGTAACGTACCGATACAAAGTTGAATAGTATTTTCTAATTTATTAACATGGATCAAAGTGTCTTGTTATCTAATAAAATTAGCTCAAACTTTTTATTTTAACTTCCCGAAACAATGAGCATCGTAATCATCACCATAAAATTTTGCGAGAATGTTGTTATATATTTTTTGTTCCAGAAATAATTTATGTAGTATTAAAGTGCAGCAAGTGTGCACGTCTTAAAATGCACCTGTCTGGCAACTATTTCTGCAGTGAGATTGTTGTAATCCAAGAGCTCTTGCAGTCTGGTCAGGTTCTCTGCGTGGTCCAGCGAAGGCGCAATAAGCCTATTGAATAGCTGGAAGTTGAGCAGTGCCTCCTCTGCTGAATGTCCTGGCGGGAGTTTCCTGAGAAATAACACATCAGTAGAAACAACCATGACTGGACACAGAATACGATCAAAAACTTGATGGCGGAACATATTTAAGTACTGAACACTTAGAACACAACAGCAGCAAATGTTTATTTCA
>PNEQ01012827.1:27500-30210 GCA_003012365.1 Medauroidea extradentata
GTTATGTAATCAGAAAATGGCACTTCGTGCTGCAGATCTTTAAAAATGTGTCTCAAATTTAAGTCAAGGAAACCTCAACAAATAAAACGTGAGTAGTACTACAGCTCCATACACACCTATGCCCAGAAAGTACCTTCATATCTGGCGCATTTCAGGTGTGAATTTATGCAACAAGCAACCGAATTCCATGTGCCTACGATGCCCTAATCGCTTAGTACAGGTTGTAGTGCTCACCTCACATGCAGTGTATTGCAGCCACTAACTATGTGTACGATTTGTATGACTTGCAACAAGAGGACCTTTTATGTTACTTAGGATGTACTGTTCAGAATAGTAACATAAAATGTTCCCAAAACCCAATGACATAAAAGTTGTGGTCAATAAGAGAGTGGCCACCCATGTTATTTTCATGAAGGGTAAAATTTTAATGTGTGGATTCTTCAGGGGTTAAAGGTCTCGATAACACTTATCATTGTGCGCAGAATAGTAATTTTTCTCCACGTGGTTTCCGATATTTTGCAAAAAAAAAATGTAAAGTCAGTTTTTGAGGTTTAATATCTCCCTTCAAAATTGTGCTAGGGTAAATTGATTAGATGTAACTATACCTCATTGTTTATAAGGAATCACAATCTCACCATTTGTACCTGCAGTTTAAGGGAAATTAGTCCCCGCCATCTTGTAGCAGGTTTCCGATACTAACACATCTGTTGTGTGTTTAGAGAATCATTTCTCTTCGTAGCTGAAATAGTTCCGCAGATCCACAAAGGAGAGCAGCACACTCGCATACTTGATCACGTGGTGTTAGCCAACTCCTCACATCCCTCCCCACATCTTTTACTTTGCCTTGTTACTCTTTCCAGACTCACACCCCTCCCCCTGGGCGGTTATCGGTCTCTTTCCATCACACCATTCACTTCCTAGGCTATAGCATTGTTGCCAAACTAGGCAGTTCACGTACTGTGAGCGCGAGCTCTTGAGTCCCCGGCGTGTAAGCATTGTCCCTCGTAAACGTCATGTACACTACTGTAACACAGTGGCAAACACGTCCTAACTTACGACGTTACTGCGGTTAGTATGTGTGTCGACATGATATCTGCCTCGTATTAGGTATTTACACGTTTACGGACGAAAAACGCATACCCGCCAGGAACTCAGAGCTGGTGCGCGGACAGTAGCCAAGTAACATTCAGTGTTTCAAAATTTGGTCTATTATATGCCATTTCTAGATCATGTAAGTGTTCAGCAAAAATGTCCAAGTGGCGCCAAGGTGTTACGTAGGGACGAAAACATACCAAACTATCCAAAATTATTACCCTACTTAAGCATGTAAACAGAAGTAAGGAAACGTTACAACTTCCATTAAGTGGATGACAATAGTACATCAGTAATGGAAGCTATAAATATAGTTAAAATATTTTGTTAAATAATTTTTAGAGATGGTATTTCAAATTAACTTAACGTACCTATTTTTTGTTATGATAGGATTAAACTTAGTGGTTACAGGAATTTTTGTCATACGAGTGGGAAACTTATGTAAACTGGGATGCTGGCCTGGAATGGTTCATTCTGCCAGTTTCTGTCATTGTGTCAAAGATGTGTGATGCCATCTCTATAATGACCTCGATGTCAACGATACGTTAAGCCTATATAAACTGGGTTCAGTCCTGGTGGAATTGCGTGGAATTTTCGCTGCTGGGAATTCATAGACCTGTTTGAAGGGCACATATACATGCATTACCCCTCCCCAAACATCAAAACTTGTTGAAATAATGCAAATTTGAAATATAGATCACATCTCATTAGAGTTATGTTACTTCTGATTAATTGGTTTTCTCCTTCAGTGCTGTACATGGCATGCACTTATTAAGTCGTATGGAATTTAAAATTAACAATTATTTTTGCTAAGAAAATAGAAGTATAGAACGTGTGTACTTATACCTACATACCTTCGTTTACATCTGAAATGTTGATTTAGGGACTACTTACAATGCAGAGTGAATATTTGAAAGTCGAGGCCCGGTGTACACATCCGTATTTTTAACGGACGACGCCGCAGCGGCACCGCAGTTACGTCATGAGATACCCACTATCAAATGGAGTAGTGCACACATAGGTCCGGCGACGTAGCGGTGTCGCACGTCAACGCTGCGAGCAGTGTACACCGCAGTTCCCCCCGGCGACACAGCGACATCGTTCCCGCAACTCCGGTTTCCCAGTACCTTGTTGGTTATAACACAGTGCACACGTGCGTCGATTCGTACTTGCAGTTGTGATGGCGGATGTCGATCATTTTGACATTGAATTGTTCATAGGCGAAATACGAAAGTATCCTGAGATATGGAATATTGGTTCGGAAAACTACCACGACCGAATCAAGAAACGAGGAGCATGGAGTAATGTTTGCCGCAATTTTTGCGAAGGATTTGAAGAGAAGGAAGACCAACAGAAGAATGAAATATGTAAGTAAAATACAAATATGAGATGTGAGTTAAATATTACAATTGAGTATTTTTTAGGCTGCTGCTAAAGTAAATGTTAAAAACAAATGACAATCATTAGATGTAACATAATACAAATTATGATTATTTGCCAAAACATGTATAAAGAGTATAAAATTGTAACTTCCATAGATTGCAAGTATGTGCCTATGGGAGATACTTATGTGCGCACTTGAGAGTCATTATAATGCTATACAAACATCATATGTACG
>PNEQ01012828.1:0-24505 GCA_003012365.1 Medauroidea extradentata
AACATTAACGTTCGTCAAGCGATCCAGCTAATAACTGGTGGCTGGTGGGATGTCAAAAAAGAGACCATATCCAACTGTTGGATAAAATCTGGTATTGTCAAAGCCCAACCAGATAACAATGAGGACCCATCAACTAGCAGTGCTGCTTGTGAGGAGGATCAGCCAGCTGTTGCGACAGAAAATGCTATGCCTCAAGATGGGGATGACGAAGATTGTGCTGAAGATCCTGTTACGCCTAAAGAGGCAATGGAGTGTTTGGATAAACTGAACAGATTTGTACCAAAAAATGCAAATGCATCAGAGAACATAATGAAGGCAATTCATGAAGTAGAATTGTATATGCACCAAGAACTTATCAAAAACAACAAGCAAACAAAAATATTGAATTTTTTCCAAAAACAAGCATAGGTTTTTTATTTCCAGAACTTTGCTCCATACAGAACATGTTTTACTAAAATTAAATTAATGTGTAGACCTATTAGTTTAGTCCAAATTTATGTGTATTCTTCAATTGTGTTAACTTATTGAAATGACTCAGTGTTGAAAATTGACTGTTTAAATGGTAAGTACTCTACAAACATACATCAAGCTGGGGCTATATGTGATTGAAATTTTAAAAAAATGGTTTTTGTGTTCAATTATATTGCAACTTACTGTTCTAGCATCTCATTTGCAGTATGTATAGCTTACATAAACATGTAGCCACACTATTTCAACTCGTAATTTATTTTAACCAATTTTTTAGACCTTAATCAAAAAATTTCAGTACAAAGTAGTTTCAATATAAAGTATGAAATTCCCCTTCCCCTAGGAGTACTTTAAAATGAGATTTCACTGTAGTGTTGTTTCGGAAAATAAAATTATGTAAAAGTGAAAATAATGAATTTCCTCCTAACTGAAAAGTCCCGAGTTATTTTTCATTGATTACACAACTTACTTATCTTGTGTCAATGGACCCCTTGTATGAAATTTTAAATACATTGAAATGTATGCCATATTGTTAACAATGAAGAAATATGAAGATACCAAAAATAATTTTTCTTCTAAGCACTATAGTTTAAGAATGGGAAGCAAGCAAAGTTCGTGAAAGCAGCAGGCGACCGAAAACATATTTTGATTGGTCCACGTCACATGCCATAACGGCCAGCACCGGTCATTTAAACGCTTAAGATAGCACGGCGACCAATGGGTAAAGTGTAGCGTATTTGTTACGGTACTTGGCTACTATTATTAAGGATCCAGGTTCAAAACTCACGTATTTAATGTATTTTTTATATAATACTTTTAGATAGTTTTACAAGTGTCTGATAGAAAAATGTTTTATTAATTTTTTTAAACGATCTATTTTACAATTTCGCAACCATACTAATATGACGTTTGAAATAACATATTTCCGCGGATTTAAATTGAATGTGAATCGCGAAAGTGTTTTTTTAATGTGATCTAGTAGGATAGTGTAACTACATTAAAATAATAGGTCATATATGGTTATACTTGCATTTAGGCTAAAAGTGTTTATTTTGTGCGTGTTAAATCACCGTTACTTCACATATTACGTAATGAACACGTCATTAGTGGTAAATAGTAGTGCAGTAGGCTTACGTTATACTGATATACAACATAAATAACATTTTTTTGCGGTACGCTAAACCAAAACCAAACAATAACCCAGCAATATATTTTGCTGTATAAATTTATGTACTGCGTATGAAACCTAACATCCACAATGAAATACAAAATACTATTGACTATACAAGATATTAAATTTGGATGAAGAATCGACGGTTCCATGCAAAATCTGAGAAACAATATTATACTAACCCGAAAGGTCATGAACTCACTTTTAAGTTTTTCAATATCAGCCCATAGAGTAACCATTGCTCCACTGTGGCCGACACTTGGTGTGGTTCTATTGTAAAGTAAATATATGGGTATTAAATAATTAAATATAGTAATGGTTTGCGCCAGTAAACTGGTTTATTAAATGTATTATTGCATATTCCAGTGTCCGGATATTGCTCTGATAATGTGCGATATAACAATGTGCGTAACACTAAACTTTTATAAAACCTCCGACTCGAATACATTAGAAATACCGTATTTATCCATGTACCACCCGCCCCCATGTAAGACCCGCACCCCATATTGTCAACATACTCTTGAAAACAAATTTTTTCACTATTTTGTTTAAATTTTATTTATTTCTGCGTAAAAAACGTAATGAAATTATACCCCAAAAATATACACCCGCACCCCTTGATGTTAATATGCTGGAATGAAAACATAATTTGTTCACCATTTTGTTTGAATTTAATTTACTTTTGCATAAAAACGTAATGCGTAGCACCACGCGCAGCATGTTGGAACAAAGATGGCAATGGCAGGCTGCGCGGAACACAGGCGAGCGATCCATGGCAACGTATGCTGCACTGTTGCTACAAGCTGTAACTGAATGCGCTCATCCGCGCTGTACTGTGGCGCATTCTGACGGAGCTACGAAACACTATCTTGGCCTCCGCGCTGTACTGCGTTGCATTCTGACTGTGCCACAAAACACTATCTCTGCCTCTGCGCTGCTTGTACGAGCGTGCCGTAGATGCTTGTTCATCGGGCCAAACTATTCAAATAATGCATCGTCAATCAACATAGTTGTAATATTCAGACGTTTTTAGAATAAAACAATTCACTAAATGGCGTGATGCTGCATTCTGCTGCAGTCTGTAATGTATGGTAAATCCCATTTTTCAAGGCCTCATTTTTCATCCAAAACCTTGATTTACGTGTATGACATGCACCCCAACTTTTCAATTTGTTTTTTTGGAAAAAAGGTGCGGGTGGTACATGGGTAAATACGGTATAACATTTGTTACATACGCATAACTAAATGAACCACTGTAACAGACTTAAAAATTGTTTTATTGACCAAGTGTAGTCTGGCATTCCGCCGGAGTGCGACAGCAGTCAACTAGCTTGCCAAGGCTCCGTGTGTACTATGGCTTGTGATGACACTGCACGTTTCCGTCAGCGTTTTAGAAGTGCAAACTTTAAAAGTAGCTGTAGTTACCTCAAAAAGACTCCAAATTTAAAAATTTCAACACACATTGATTTCTTTTTATACGCACGTAGTGTGGATGTTCTCATTGAAATTCACTTGAGGGATCCATTGTCAATATTGTTATATCGAAGCAGAAAAATAAATCTTACCATAAAAGTTTATTTTAAATAGTTATGTGGCTCATTTCTATAATTCTAAAATTACTAGTACACATTATTTCGGATTTAAAATATGTCTTACCAAAATTAAGTTATTATTATTTTAACTTTGCCCACAAACTACACTCAAAGGTACAAAATATATTTTCAGCACTGATATACATTTATTCCATAGTCTTGAAAATATACCTAAACTGCTGATTGTAAAATTAGCCCTTTTCAAAACTTTGCTAGTAGAAAAAATAGCCAACGAAAAAATTTGATAGTTGCCTCAAGTATTAATTAATGAACAAATATCTATGCTGTGTTTAATATTTTAAAATGCAAATTTGCTTACCGATAATTTCAACTTGACCAAACTGTGTCAGTTAGTGTTGAAATTTAATTTATAGTAATGCAAATTAATAGAAGTCACTTAAAAAATTTAATAAACAGCTCTTTGCTAACTCCATTCTTCCAAAGGAACTCTAGTTGGAGCTTAGCTCCTTTTACTTTAAAAGAACATGAGTTGAGCTGAGCAGTAATTACAAAGGCGTTCCCCTAGCACTGCACTGAATATAGTCAACTTTAATTCCAAGTTCCTAACCTTGTGAAAAGTTGTCTGTAACCATCTCTTGTGACCTTTTTATCAATGAGATGTTCAACCCAATAGAACTAAAAAATAAAACAAAGAAAGTACTAGTGCCTCTAGTGGCTAGCACACATTTGTTAGTTCTTATATTTATCACAATTTTATAACATCACTGTAACAGTGGTGCCAGTAATATCAGGAACTAGATCAATATGTGGACCACATTTCGACTCCAGTGTCAAACCTGTTTTTCTATAGGAATAGACAATAGGCCTACGTGTGAAATCATACAACTTACTTCCAACACATTTCTCAACTAATAAGACATGATACTAATTTTTAAATCTACAAGTATTCATTGCCACAAAATATACTCACCATATCTTTCCTCCTTGCCTCAATGACTTTGTTATCTAATTCAGAGTAATTTTCAGAGCTCTGCAACTTATCGTCACCTCCGAGAGAAGATGAACATCGCGACTGCAATACTCGTGACACAGCCAGCTGAAGTTTACCTGATAAAAAATTAACAAGTACAAATTTGTTTAGTGATAAAACTGAAGTGATGATCACTAATGACTGTAAAGATATTTTAATTGTTCCAAATGTATTACAATTCCCAATCCATATATTTCACTGCAATCTTCTTGCTTCACAAATAGTCTTGTGATAGCCTGTCAGTAGTCAATTAAGCACTTTCAATGTTCGACACAAATCCTGTCTACTCCCAATGTGTGTCCTTACGTACTATGTAAAGCTTTTTCTTAGGCGATGTTGGAGAGTATAAGAAAAGAAAAAAAAACAATGTTTGGTAGAAGTTTCCTTATTAAAGGAAAATCATGCCTCCGGTGTACAGAAAGATGCTTAACTCTTCTGAGGAGCTTGTAACATTGTAGGTTTTTCATGTTTTTTGGGAATACGAAATAAATGTATTTGTTAAAATAAATAGAAATACAAAAAAAAATATTTTTTTTGTATTTATATTTCTGATTATATTTTTAATTTCATATATACATGCAAATTTAATTAATTATTTAGGTTTTTATTCATGTGGGTATGTGTTGTGTTGCTTTGGGGACTCAAGGAAAAAGCAGACTTTTTATATAGGCAGGTGTGTGTGATAGTTTAGCTTTATCCAGTTATGGCGGTGGGGTAATTTTGCCCGCAGGATGAGGCGGTGGCATCGTATGTGCTTCGGCTTAAGCATTATTTCAAGGCGAATCAAATCAAAGATGAGAGTAAAGTGTCCTTACTTATTACCATTATTGGACCAAGGGTGCTAGCGGTGCTCAGTGATCTAGTATCTCCGGACAGTGTGGACTCAAGGTCATATGACGATTTGGTGACACTTTTAATTGAGCACTTTACTCCATGCAAAATTGTGGTGGCGGAGCATTACGCTTGTTACAGTAGAGTGCAGAAACTCGGGGGAAAAGACAGCCGAATTTGTAGTGGCAATAAAACATCTTGCAACGTTGTGTAAATGTGGCACATTTCTGAGCAAAGCTTTGAGGGACAAACTAGTAGTTGGAATTGCCCATAGACGTGTGCTATCGGAAGATCTGTCATTCGAAGATGCCTATGAACTGGCAGTTAGGTTGGAACAAGCAGACGTACAGAAAAATGCCTGGGAATTTGGCCACAAGACAACCAATGAAGTCACAAGAGTAACCTTTTTCAATCGACGACCTGTGTCTGGAAACGACCATCAGTTGCGGTACTTCCGTTGCGGCAGGGGTCTCATGCAGCGGACAATTGTCCTTTCAAGGAAATTACGTGCTATACTTGTTCCCGCAAGGGCCATTTGGCACAGCAGTGTTCAACGAAAGGTAAACATAAGGATTTGCCCGCATCTGCCCCCAGGAAAGTGCATCAGGTAACATCCGAGGAGGTAGTACAGTTGAGTGAGGATTTCAGGGGGATGGAGGCGCAGAGCATTGAGTACCCTACATTTTCTATGTACACTTTGAAATTGGGCAATAGGCCTATATGCTATAAGGCGCAGTTGAGCATTGAAGGCTGGCCGATTGAAATGGAACTAGATACAGGTGTTGCTGTTACTGTGTTACCTGAGAAAATTTACCAACAGCAGTTACCCCATTTAGACAGCAAACCAGTATTAATTCAGTTGAAGACATAATGGTGGTCAGGGCCTACCAGTGTTAGGTCAGGTCATGGTTAAGGTGACTCACAATAACCAATCGGTGAAGTTGCCCTTATTGGTGGTTAAGCAACTGAGTGAAGATAAGCCAGCATTGATGGGACGTGACTGGCTGGAACAATTGAAGATGGATTGGCACTCCATTTTTCAGGTCAATGCAAACTTGCCTAACACAACAGCAGAAGTAGTGAGCCAATTGAAAAGCAAGTATGCTGAAGTGTTGAAGCCAGGGGTAGGGACGATTAAGGGTTACACTGCAACCTTACATTTGAAGCCTAATGTTACACCCAAGTTTTGTAAAGTGCGCTCAGTGCCGTATGTATTACGGGAACAAGTAGACCAGGAGTTGGATACATGGGTTAAGGATGGTATAATCCAGTGACAAGAAGTGACTGGGCGACACCATTCATTGCTGTTAGTTGAAAAGGCTAATGTAGGGTTGAGGTTATGTGCGTATTACAAGATTACCCTAAACAGTGTACTATACAAAGACTACTATCCTCTTCCTAAACCAGAAGATATATTTGCTTCACTAGCAGGGTGTGTGTTTTTCGATTATAGATTTATCATCTGCTTACCAACAGTTGGAAGTATCAGAGGAGTCACAACATCTGTTAACCATTAACACACAAAAAGGGTTATGCAGATTTAAATGACTGCAGTTTGGGTTGTCATCAGTCCCTGCAATATTTCAGTCAGTGTTGGCACAAATTTTCAATGGTATTCCAGGAGTGGTAGCCGACTTGGATGATGTTTTAGTTTAGCTCGGTTCATGCAGCACAATATTAAGATTAACTTGTCAAAATGCAGGAATGAGACCTTCAGACAGATTGTTGAGTGTGATCAAGGACGCACCAGAACCAGCCAACAAGGATGAACTACAGGCTTATTGTGGCTTGTTGAACTACTATGGACGGTTTATTCCCCAGCTGTCTAGCAAACTTAGTGCATTTTACGAGTTGTTGAAGCAAGATGTGCCTTGGGAGCGGGATACAGAGAGTAAGAGCTGGTTTGGTCAGTGTAGTCTATTCGTCCACTTTGATCCAGCCAGGCCACTGGTATTGACATGCTATGCATCCCCAAACGAGGTTGGAGCAGTTCTGTCACACCTTGGAGATGATGGGGACTGTCCCATTGGATTTGTATCAAAGACACTAAGTGCAGCAGAGAATAACTATTCTCAGTTAGATCGTGAAGCCTTGGCCATAATCCATGGGGTAAAGAAATTTCATAACTACATTTATGGCCGTAAGTTCATTCTGGAGACTGACCATAAACCACTCACATCCATTTTTGGTGAGCAACGGGATGTACCACCAATGGCAGCCGCAAGACTACAACGATGGGCTGCAATATTGGCTGCTTATGATTATGAAATCTGATACAGACCAGGTGCAGAAATTCCCCATGCTGATGCCCTATCACGACTGCTAGTGGCTGACAACCAACCTCTAGAGTCTGAGGAATTTACATTTTCACCAGTGTCCAGGTTCACTAAGACAATAAAATACTTTGCACCTATTATGGATAGGCCCTTGCTGCCTGCAGATATTGAGCGAGCAACGAATCGGGATCCTATCCTGGCCAAAGACAAGGATTTTACCAGATGCGGCTGGCCGGAATACAACCCAGACACACCACTGTCCTCATATTTTACTAAACGGGCAAAGCTAGCAGTGGATGGCGATTGTGTCCTTTGGGGCCGCCGGGTTGTCGTTCTAGCGTCCTTACAGAATATTGTCTTAACTCTGTTACATGAAGAACATCCGGGGGGAACACGGATTAAAATGTTAGCACGGAGTCACATTTGGTGGCCAGGGCTGGACAGCCAGATAGAAGAGAAGGTAAGGTCTTGCCACTGCTGTCAGAGTGTACAGTCTGCTGCTGTAAAAGTTCCACTGCAACAGTGGCCATGGCCGACACGGAAATGGCAACGCGTACATGTCGATTTTGCATCAGTGAGAGGTCGTGATTTGCTAATTGTTGTGGATGCACACTCAAAATGACAGAGGTGACTGTAGCAAAACTCAGAACTCTATTTAGCTCATACCGCCTTCCGGAGCTGATGGTTTTAGATAATGGGCCCAAATTCACATCTAAGGAATTCAGGTTGTTTTTGAGGAAGAATGGTATTCGTCATGCCTTAATTCCTCCATATCACCCACAGTCTAACGGGATGGCTGAGAGGGTGGTGCAGGAGAGTCAAAAAGAGGCTATTGAAAAATATGTGTACCCAAGGTACAGGGGGGGGGGGGATCGCCCTGTCTTTACAGCATCAGTTGGACAAATATCTTTTTGCATACTGGAACATTCCTTCCTCAACGACAGGATCTACACCAGCAGAACTTTTCTTGTCACGACAACCTCGGACACGGCTGAGTCTTTTGAAGCCATCGCTCAACTTTACAATGCAAGCAAAGCAGGTTACCAAACAGCTAGGGGAACAACCTCACAGAATACAATCTTAGCACTTTGTGAGCGGAGAACATGTTTGGGTGCGTAGTGTGCGAGCAGAGAAAGTTAATTGGATACCAGGACAAATCCTATGCAGAGTGAGTTCAGTTACTTATAAGGTGGACTTGCAAGGTCGGAGGTGTTTTTGTCATGCCGACCACCTCCGGAAACTTCACACTTTGCTTCCACAGGAAGGGGGTGAAATGTCAAGCCAAACATTGAGGGTGGTATCATTAATGGATACGCGGGGTGACAGCGGACACACCACAGCAGTCTCATCCTTGCCTCCAAAGTGACCGCTGACACAGACACCAGGGGTCCAGGACAACGGAGGCGAGGGAGGGTTAGAGACAGAGTCCCTGTGGGACGGCTTTACAGGCTACAAAGACTTTCAGGGGGTTACAGAAGAGGAACCAGGCACCACAAGTTATGGTGAATCAGAGCAGGCAGGTTTCAGGAGCTTTCCTTGCACAGGTTCAATAGTAGAAGATGAAGGGAAGAGTGGAACAATGTTGCTGAGGAATCCTCGTCCTTGGTGAGCAATCCGCAAACCTAAGAGACTGGACTTGTAACACATAATTGTTATGTAATACGTTAATTTCTGTGTAAGAAAGAACAATCCTATTAGTGGGAAGGAGTGTGGTAGCCATAGGGAAATGTGTTGTATTTAGGAATTAAGTTGTTTAAGGTTATGTGGTGGTAGCACTGTTCTTGTTGTTAAGCGAGTCATGGCGGTAAAATAATAAATGGCGGTCTGCCGAAACAATGCTCTTGTACGTCACGTTATTACACTAACCTCTGGGAGAAACCTACAGTCCACCCTAGCGGCTGTAGGCCCTTCACCCTGTAAGGGTTGTGTTTTTATGCATGGTAGAGTCATCACTCTGAGCAGTGGTATTCACATCCACGATAGTAGACCAGATATGAAACCCAAACCCACACCAACTACCTATGTAGTGCAATATTCACTGCAGTTGTTAACAGGACAGAATTGTTTGTGTTACTGCCCACATCTCTGGCCATGAGGTTGAGGACCCATGTGCATATAGCTGCCAACCTCAAGGATTCAGAAACAGTACCATTTTTAAAATGAATAAAATTGTGGGTAAACAATTTACGGCATTTCACATGCTGTGTATATGTAAATGTCATCTAGTTAAACCTCTTTAGCAATTTTTTTAATAAAATACTACACTGTTAAAATGTCAAAGTGTTGCATGCAAAATAAATTATATCATAAAATTAGCTGAAAATGTTGACTTCTGTTCATGTATTGTGTTCATGGCTAATATTACATAGCCTCCCTATTATAAAGAAAACAAACTTAACAGGGAAATTACAGAATGTATTTTACTGTAGGCCTACTCTGATGTGCCAACATAAATACTGCTAATAATTTTACTATCTATAGGAAATCTGAACAAACCTAGTTGGTAGTTTTGGTTTCTGCAAGTTTACAAACAGAAACAGATTTTAATACACCAATAGATGGGGCCCTACTTTACGATTTTGGTAACACACATTTTTAATTCTTTTTCACAACTCCATAAATTAACAAACAATTCTTACAGAGTGCAAACTAGCAATTTAATCATACTTTGCACATTAAACTACCATTCTCCGACACTACAAATATTGTGGAATTGAGAAACCAATTGTACATCGTTGAATGTGCAGATGTGAGACTATTTAATCTCTTATACAATATTAATACCACATACTTTTAATTTTCAAACAGTTCTAAACATCAATATGGTTCTGCAATTGTACAAAAACATCATAAAAATTGTTACATCACTATGTTTTACGACTGTTAAATGTGCTGCAGTCGATAAGCATCCACACTGAAATATTCCTGCCACAATAACAAAATGATAAATTTAAGCTTGGCAAAAACCATGTTTTCAAAATCACCCATCTATGATAACTTGCACTTCCATATTTGCTGGAAAAATACGATCTGAACTATGGTTTCTTTCACAGTACACTATTTGCTGCGTATTTTTGAGCAATGACTACATAGAAATTGTAAACTGGAAAGACATTTCAAATTAAAACAGTCTTATGAATTGTTTTGCGCTAGTCACTGTGGCCGTTTAGCCAGGCAAGCAACTACCATCGATCTGGAATGTTTGACACTGGTTTGGCAAAGTTCAGGTTGCGTTCGTACGATGCGTGAATAATATGATACTTTTTAGTGAGAAATGCGGTAGAATGGCTATAAGTGAAGCACCCTAGTTCGTGAAACGACAGTATTACAGTTTTCTTTACTATCTAAGACACTGTATGTCAGTTGAGTTATGAACTACATACCACATGTTCGATACTGAAATTATGCTATTTCATTACCAGATTTCTTGTTATCAATTCACCAAACGGAAAAAAAAAATTAGAAAAAGCTTGGAATTGTATAATAATTTACATAACTCGTGCAATAGGGCACAAAATTGTACATTATATAAGAGAATCGTACAAGTTGGCAGCTATGCATGTGTGTTTCATGTGTGAAAAGAAGCTGAAATGACATACGGTACACAAAGATGATTGGGTAGAAGAAATTGCGAACAGGCTCTGAGGGGCCGCTGCCAGCTGGTGGGTAATCATCAAAGAATACGAAGTTTCTTGGGGCTCATTCCGCGAACGACTCCTCACAAGATTTGAGGCAACTAGTGATACTATACAACATGCAAGACTATATCAGGAACAACAGAAAGACCGGGAGGGCACAGAAGAGTTTGTGCATCGTAAGTTAGTTTTATTCCGATGGGTAGCTCCCAGAACTACCTATAATTTGAGGGCTTGAGATTGCTGTGGAACTTGTGGCAGCTGACATACGTACGACTTCCACGGGAGAGCATAGAACAGTTCACGAAGGATGCACTAGTTTGCGAGAAAGATTCTGGGCCTGTCAGGAGTACCAGTTAGCATGTTGCCGAATATACCCTACAGGAATGACCCACAAGCTTGCTGTCGTGTAAGCAGACTTTTCACAACCACCACCAAGACCAGTGGTGCCAACCCGAACACCACCACATACATCACCCAACAGCAACACTATCATGTCCCAACTACAAGGACAAAGTAACACTCGCCCATCACACCCATGCAGGTATTTTTTGAAGGAGGAATACCATTGGCACTGGGAATGTCCCAGTTACCCACGACAGGGTTCTGAAAACTGCTAAGGGGGACTGATGAGAACACTTTTCACACCACCCATGGCACCCCGAATTCGATGGACAAGTTGTCGCCCTTGGAAACAAAGGACTGGATGTAGCCATGGATGACGTGAAAGAAATGATAACTGACGAGGCTGAAGCTCTTAGTAATGAAGATTTAATGGCAATTGCTGAACATCAAGAACGTGCATACAATATCGAAGGTGAAGTCAGTGTCATTCAACCCAAACCTGTGACAAACTTGACACCAAAAACTCTTAGTGAGGTATTTCAATTTTTTGAGATGGGTTTTGAGGCACTGCGGCAAAACGACCCCGACATAACCAGAAACGTGAAAAGTAGTTTAAATTGTTACAAACTTTTGTACAACGTGGGTAAAAGGGCAGCAAAACAGAAAGCCAATTGACTCGTTTTTCAAGAAAAAACCGAAAGTGGACGATGACGACAACACTGCGGGACCTTCACACATAAAAGACTAACACTTAAGTGTAAATTTGTACAGCAATCATGCACTTTTCGAGATCAAAAAACTAATTAAATTTTTTAACATACACTCTTATGGCAATACCTTATTTGATTAGAGCTGTTTTGATTAGCACTCTACTTTCTTGGAATACATTACAGCGCTACTTCGAGGGGCTGGTGTACACTGCCTTCAGCACGCCCTGGAATCAGTATGAGTTCACTTGCATCCCTATGGGGGCAAATTTCGGCCTTCAGGCCCTCAGCAGGGTGCTTCATCACATTTTGTCCTAATACAAATTTTATTTCATTTTCAATTACGTTGATGATGTCATAATTTGCAGTTCTACCTGTGAGAGTCATTTGGAATATTTAACTAAAATTTTGACATGATATTGAGAGGTTAGTATCACTGTTAACCCTAACAAGGTTTCTTTAGCATTGCCGCAAGTTAGATTTCTGCGCTATACAATTTCTGAAGGTAAACGGTTGATGGATCCCGAGCGGGTGGTTCCGGTTGTGAACTTTCCCCGTCCACGTAACATTAAGGGGGTTCAGAAATTCTTAGGTTTGCTCGGGTATTATTCACGCTTTATTCCGCATTTTTCCAAGCTGGCTGATCCTCTGAACATGTTGAAAAGGAAAGATGTTGCCGTTGTTTGGGATGCTGAACAAGAATCGGCCTTCGTCAAATTAAAGCAGTTGTTGTCTTCTCCCCCTGTTTTGCATTTGCCCGACTTCTCCAAACGATTTGTGGTTCAGGTTGAAGCGTCCTCGATCACTTTAGGAGCTGTTTGGGTCAAAGGACTGTTGATGGAGTGGCTCCAGTAGCTTTTGCTAGCAGAACTTTGTCAGAGTCAGAGTGATGTCTTGGTATGTACGATAAAGAAACGTTAGCTTGCCTGTTTGGAATGGAAAAAATTGCTCCTTACATCGAACACGAGGAATTTTGACGTATATAGTGACAACCAGGCCCTTAGCTGGGTATTGAATCACCCAAACCAGTTGGGAAAATTGGGTCGTTGGGTCCTTCGCCTGTCTCGTTTTAGGTTCAAAATTCACCATGTACGCAGATCAGATAACGTTGTGGTGGATGTCCTTTCCCGGATGTTTGACCCCACGGAATTTCAGGTTAAGGATTTGTCACCTATTGAAAGTGTTGCTCTCTTGCAGAGTTTTCCGGAGTGTTTTACGACTACTAAAGACGGTCAAAAAACTGATCCTCTACGTTGCCAGATACGAAGTGAGCTAGCCTCTAATAAGGTGGTGCCTTGTGTGGAAGAACAGGGTATTATTTATTTTACTGATACTTCTGGTCGTGCTAGGAAGGTGGTAGCTCCTGAAGCCATGCGTCCCTTGATAATGAAATATTCCCATTACTCTGTGTTTGGAGGACACTTAGGTGTCGAAAAACCTTCCAAAAAATTTCTACTACTTTTGCGTGGCCAGGTTTGAAACAGGACGTCTCTGCCTATGTCCGCAGTTGTGAAGACTGCCAAAAATGTAAGCAGGCACAGCAGCCAATTTTGGTTGAGATATGTGCCACCCACTTGAAGGTCCTTGGCATGTAGCCCAGCTCGACATTTTTGGACCGTTTGTCTGTTCTAAGAAGGGAAATGTTTACATTTTAATGATGTTGGACACATTTTCTAAATTTGTATTTTTATTGCCCTTGCACTACATGAAAGCCCAAATGATTGTAAAAGCCTTAAATACTAGTGTGGAAATTTTTTTGCGCTCCGGAGCCTTTGGTTACCGATAATGCTCGTTATTTCACGTCAGCTACGTTTAAAAACATCTGTTTTAAGTGAGTATTAAAACATTATACTTTAAGTCCCTATTACCCCTGCGGTAATCAAGTAAAGCGCTTTAACAAAAATTGACAGGCTTGTCTCACCATCTTTTGTAATCAGGATCAAGTACTTTGGGATAATGATTTGGAGTTTATTAATTTGGGTTTTAATTGTACCACTCATAGCACCACTGGTGTTCCTCCCAGTGTTCATTTTTTGAGTTTCCATCCTTCCCATCCCTTATTAAATATGTGGGATCTCCCTTCCTCAATTCCTCATTTAAATGGTGTGGAGCAGAACAAAATTGTTTGGCAACATGGCTTGACGTCTCGCAGTAGCTAAGAGGGAGGTTTCTAATCGCATAAATAAAGTTTGGGTTGATCCTCCCTTCGCGGTTGGTGACCATGTGCTTTGTAAGAATATTTCTCTGGCAGATGCTGGCGCCCAATTTAGTGCGAAATTCCTTGTTAAGTACAAGGGACTGTATATTATTAAGCGTTTCTTAGGGCCAAATACTGTTGTATCAAGATGATTAAATTCTACAAGAAGGATGTGTAAGGCTCACGTTAGCCATCTTAAAAGATTTATTGTCAGAACTTAGTTGTATTCATACGTATTACTTTTGTATAAAGGCAAAGCGCTTTGCCACTTGATACTATATTTATTATATGGTAATCAGTTTGTGTATATTGTGTATATGTATTATCCTTATTACTTGAGTTGACGTATAATAATTTTCTCAAATCCCTGAGAAAAGGTTTGACGTTAACTTGGTACTTATTTAATTAGAATATATTGTTATTGAGTTAGGTTTATATATTTTTTGAATATGTTTATAATATTCATATATAGCTGTGCTAATTTTGTTTGTTACATTGTTAGTCTACTTTTTTGCGCACTTCCTGCTCGCCTAACCATATTGCTTCTTGCCCCTTCCTTTTCTTCTGTAGTATTTTCTTGTCTTTGCTATACCACACTTGTTCCTGTCTTTTCTCTGCTGTTTTCTTGTTTTTCCTTTCATGTTTCCTTGCGTTCCGAACCATCTACGCTTCGAGTTCTACAAGATGCTTCAAGATTATTTCTTCCGCACTGCGATGTTTGGATGTATCTATGGCCGCTGTGCATCTACCCACTCAATCTACACTCCGTTCCTGCATGAGAGACTTGCTTGCAGCTCTGCGCTCACCTCCTCAGGCACTGCAAACCCGTGCTACACATATGCGTGGCAGGTTGCCGCTGGTTACTGACGTTAAGGGGCATCTATCAACTTTAATCCCCTCAATGCGCGACATTGCTACTATATGTTCCTGCTTTATACACACGCTGTGTATACTCTTCTTCAAGAACTACTGCCTGTATTCTTTAAGAACTATGTTACATGTTTCTGTATGTACTTCAAGAGTGTGATCTTAAAACTTCTATATTTCTTCTACTCTTCAAGAACTGTACTTTTTATGTGTCTTGAGACATTTTTCTACTCTACACTATGAACTATGTATTGTTCTACGAATTTTGGTATCGTCTACTTTCTTCGAACTCTGTGTTATTAACTATGCTGTGTTTCTTATGAACTTTGCTATGCCACCTGAAGATTTCTTATTTCACGATGTTTGTTTCCAGATGTTTTGCGTATGGAAAGGGTTTGAACAGTGCTTTTTAGAACTTGAACTGGTAAACATTTGTTCACTGTAAGACAAGTTTTGGGGGTGTGGGGTGATTGCACAATTTGGGTGCCTACAGTGCTCTTGTAGGCTGTGCACAGTGGGCCAAGTGACTATTGCAGAGACTTAATGGCTCGGAAGGCTGTCGTTTAGTTTTGTCTCTATTTCCTTGCTTCTACTCTGTGTTTCCCCTTCTCTTCCACACGCAGGTGCGTTAGCTAGACTCTGGCCAGGTTGAACTAAGGTTCTTGTGTGGGCCGTCTGCTCACTTCTCTTTTGGACGTGAGCACTGACTTGCTATATAAGTACTTTCGATCTCCTTTTTAGTGCGACAGGGTAGGCTGGGGACTGTTCCCCATGGCGAGCAAGGCGGCTGCCGTCATGTGTATGTATGTAAAATAGTGTATTTAAAGTCATGATTTTTCCTAGACTCCTTTTTTGGTCGCCATCTTGAAAAAAATTAAATTTTGGCTTTAAAATATTTTTGTAGGGTTTTGCTGTGTTTGCTGCTATTTGACTTCACTGCCAAGTATTTGTTAGCTGTTCAGATTATTTGCTGCCCGATGGCTTTTTGCACACACGTGTGTTGCTTTATTAGCTACAAGCTTTGTAAATCCAGATTTGTGACTACTTTTTGAGATGACACGTTTACTTTGCCGTGTATTTAAATTTTGATTTGCCCAGATAATTATCTGTCCAAGCTGATAAACTTTCTGATCCTTGTAAGACAAATAGTATTTCCTGTAATTTTTTAATAATATTAATTTTCCATCCTACAGATGTTAGTAATGTCCGCTGTGTAGATTTGATGTATATGAATTGTATTTCTTTTCATTTGTTTAAAAAGTCAGAGTTGTAACCTTGTTAATTGAATTATTATTTTGACTATTAAATCTTGTTTAACTACATGTTTAAATTTGTAATTTGTTGTAGTCTGCAACACGCTGTATTCCAATTCCACCCTCTCTGTGTCTACTTTCTTCGTATAAAGAATTCACCCCACTTATTTTGTTGAAAAAAGTTTCAGATTTTTGCTCCTTGCACTTTAAAATAAATATGACGTTATATTATACATCAGGCATTCCTGGCATGAAAATTTAAAAACTTATTACCAGTAACCAGTCTCAGCCATAAAATTACAGTGGAAGCTACTTTGCCCCCCCCCCTCACGCAGCTAGGCACCCGGGGCACATGCCCCATATGCTCCCCCCTAGTTGCGGCTTTGCCCCAGCTGGCATTAACCCCCCTTCCCCGAGTTATCTCAGTAAATTTGCAATACGTTTTCACTTAGCCGCACCTACACCTAACGACATTGTTACATTAAATTTATATATATATATATGTGCTTGAGTAGGGCTACTTTAGTACATATATGGGTCTGTAATTATTCAAAAGCTTTATGGTCACCGACTTAAACAACGGTATAACTCTGGCAATTTTCAAAACATCTGGGTTAATGCCTGAGCTAAAGGATTGATTTATAACATTGACTATCAGTGACAATGTTGGTTTACAGTGTTTAATAATTCTGGATGATATTTGGTCCAACTCTGGGTCCAACCTAACAATCTATCTCACATTTATTTTCATTTTGTTCACGCCATCCAAAGTCATATCCTATCTATAGGTGCTTATGAAATGTCACGAGGGTAGGGTAGATCAGCCAAAATTTCAAGTTTTTTGTGTTTGGAAAATTAACCCAGGTAAGTTTACCCGTGTTTGAAATTTCAACCGATGGCATCTCGGTCAACTACTAAAACTAATTATGTTATAGCATATAGTATTTTTATATTTGTATCATTTTGTATCATATTATTCCTGACAATTTCTATAGTAATATACTGTTGCTCTACAGAAAGATAAATACACTAACTAATATTATATTTGAACATAAACATAATATGTGTAAAAAATGCACAGTAGATGTAGCATTTAGCAAAAAAAAAAATATATATATATATATATATATGATAATATTAAAGCTTTTTATAGATTCCCATCATTTTAAAACCTTGAATAGCATTGCAGGGGTTATCAAATCCTGGAAATCAACAAAACCTGGTCACGTGACTGAGATAATCTGCCCTACTCCAGCTAATGAATTCTCATAAGCACCTAATGTTATCTTGCTACCTGTTCTCTCCACCTGCCTCTACAGATAAAAAACAGTTATCTGCAAACTATCTCATTTTGCCACTCATCCTCCACACCCATGTAATTTGCCATTATTATAAACAATGGCCCCAGCATGCTTCCCTGTAACACACCGGATGTAACCTCTCCCTCATGAAGCAGACGTCCAACTGCTTGCCCTAATCAACTGCCTGTACCAAGTCCTCTACAAGCCCAGCCAGCATGAATAACCCTTCCTAAATTCATGTTGATAATCCAGCAACCAGTTCCTCTCACTCATAACCTGCACTACATTCTGGACCACCAGTCTCTCCAGTATCTTCCCAGTATTCTATGTAAGACTTACTGGTCTGTAGCTATCAGGCCTTCCCCTATCCTACCCCTGCTTGAAAATTGGGACCACTTTCTAATTGTTAGCTTCCTAGGTGGCTCCTGGACTCCCTCAGCTTCATAACTTCAATAATCTTGTTCCTCAAACATTGACAATTACTGTGCCTGCAACAGTTCTTTCTTTTCCTCATCAGTTGCTGCAGCTTGTCCATTTGCACCTTTTAACTCTTGACATTTCTCAGTCCCCTTCCTTTAACCTCTTAGGATAATCAAACAATTTTTCGCATTTCTTCCCTCTAACCTCCATCATGTTTCCTAGGTAATCATTCCATCACTGTCTACTTTCTTTCTAGGTCTCTACCATCTACCTCATCCCTTTCTTAGCTCTTGCCATCCTTTCCTTCATTTTGCACGCATCTGCCTGCACTTCCTTTTTAATCTCTTTATCTCCCGTCCATAAAAAACAGTGGATCCCCCCAACACCAACCCTCTTCCACACTATGTTACCATAATTTCATCAATTAACTTTCTAAATTCACTCCACACAATCTCTACAAGTTCTCCTTTGGACCAGTTCTCAAACCCATCCCTTACAAAATTTTCTGCCCCCAGATTGTCTCCTTGCCCATACCTAAGAATCAGTTTATCTCAGCCTAAGCTAGGAGTGAAAAATGTACATGTTAACCATTATAAAAAAAAATGGAAACATATTTTTGGCCTTAATTGTTGATTTCTTCAAAAAATTAGTGTAAAATAAAAAGTAATTGGTTAGACACACCAAACACATTTCACTACTACAACTGCATTACTCTTTTAAATTATGTAGAAATGCATAGTATAGTAGTAGAGAAAGTATGTATTCCAACTTTTTTTTTTGTTGCCTCTCGAAAAATATAACACTGAACCCTGCCCTTGGTTGAAAGGTTTGTGGACATACACAGCTGTCAAAGTTTGCTAACCTCTGCTGCTACTGAAATATCTCTCGGCACACACAGTAGAATACATGCAAAACTGAGGAACTGAATAGCACCCATTGCACACACTGGAAAATTTATCGATACAACATGGAGGAATTTAATGTTTTGAAGGTAAAGATTCTGTTGTTGTTGGTTTGGAAAATGAGAAATCACATAAAAGACACTAATGTTAAAATATTGTAGTAAAAGAGGACAGAGTGCCGTGTTCTGACAGCGACACAACGGATATACAAGAAAGAGTGAGACTGTACTGATAAGGGGAACAATGATTTGAATGGTTTTCATGACTCAATAGTGACACTGATATGTAAGTGTGAAATAACTGTGTGTTATTCAGATTTGGATCTAGCTTCTGTTTAGTTGACATTTTTTCTTATATTATAAAAGTGAGTATCTAAGGGACATTCTTTGTTTTATACATATGTATCTCAGGTAATAATACAAATTTTGAATTTTTGTTTCGGTAATCACTTGTGAAGCTTTACGCATCCAAACAAGGTAACTACAAGTAACTCTTAACTTACAGCTAAACCAAACTTGTAACAATGTAAATGTATTATAGTAACTTAGATTATTATTATTATTATTATTATTATTATTATTATTATTAATAATGATTTAATTTAGTTGTCATACTAAATAAATATAATTGTGTTTCATTAGGATGATGACATAAAATGAAAGCAAAGTTTCCTAAGTTTTTGATATTTTGGAAAGTTTCTGTGAAATTTTCCATGGAAACGTCTAACATTGTAGGTCTATGTTTTGTTTTATATTTTGTTTTATGTAAGGTTTTTTAAGCAAGTATTGTAATTTCTTATTCTATAATATTGTAATTAATATTTCCTTAATAGTGGTTTCAGTTTTGGAAGAGGAAGGTATGGAAATGCAGTCGCAAGTTGTAGAATAATCTAGAATTCAGTTAGGGTATAATCAATATTGTTATGGATAGTTGGCCTTGGGCAGGCGTAACAGTAGCTTTGTGGTATGTTCTGTTTTTTTCCGGTTATTTTTCGCATCATTATCATTTTCTACGCAGTTGTTTATTCATTCGGTGTAACCCCTTCTAGAGAGTTTTGCATCTGCATTAATATTCAAGACACCAACGAGTGTGGTTGCGTCAAGGAGCTGGGGCCCCAATTTGTTATGAAATAGTTCGGGAGTAGCAAATTTAGCATGTATGGCAGCACCGTGGCCTTATGTCTATATTAATTTGTTTTCTGACAACCTTCTAGACTCTCCAGCCAAATTTTTCCGCCCATATGCGTAGGCCATAAGGTGCAATATCTTCTTCTTTTCTATCCTCGTGGACTTATACTGAGTTTATATACTGACTTTTTTCAGTAAACCGGGTCCAAAGTGATGGATGGTAATGCTGATTTCAGTGTAACGTAAAGTTAAATAAAACTAAATTGTTTCGGAAATGCAAGTTTATTTTAAGGTCGGAAAACTAAGTCAATTCCTGGAACATTGTAAATTTACACGATAAGCTACAGTGACGGAGATGAAGATTGGAGTGATTGCAGTGGGCCAGAAGATAAATGTATCTTCTTCATACCCAACTACATGCTGGTCCAAGAGGGTTGAAGTGTAGCATTTGTAGCCACAACGTGGGCAGACGGCGAAGGATGACAGAAAATGTAGCGGCGGGATCATTCCATGTCAAATCAACCAAAACAAATGTAATTAAAATGTTTAATATCACAGAATGAATAATATTTGGCGGTTATTTAGAAACCATGTTGAGATTTAATCACAATTTTTTTTCAGAGCTTTTTGAAGACTATTTTGTGATTTACGGCTCTTTAAAAACAGCAAATATTGTGAAAAATCCAATTATCTATATTTATTCAAACGCCCCTAGATCGGGTCCTAATTAAGTCACAGATGTTTTTGACATCTTGTTAAAAAGCCCTTGGAATGGATTTTAATGTGGTATGTCACATGTTGCCAAAATGAAAAAAAAAAAAGTTTTTTTATAAAATGTAAAAAAAGTAGATTTTTTTTTAAATCTGAAAAAAATAAATTTTATGTATTAGACTTATAAGAGTACATCCTGAAAGTTTTAAAGTGGGATGACAATGAGATCAAAAGTAATTAATTGTTAAAACTTAAAACTATTAAAGTGTGGAATAAAATGGCATTTAAGCCTACTTACATGTTATGTGAATACAACTGCACAGCATGTTTGCTGTGAATGGCTTTCTGCAGTAATTTTGTTGTAGCAGTCTGTGTTTCTCCTTTTGTGAGTGTGTAGATTCTTCTAGTTGCTGTAAGAGGATCAACTTTAGTGAAGATATCACTTTTGTGCACACAAAGAACGTCAGGTAGCTCTGGATATTTGTAGGATGGAGAGGGTCCGTTCAGATGCAGAAAACTCACTTTTACCTCTTGTTTGTCTTCATATGTGTCCAAAATGCATGCCAATCACCATTTCTTGTCATACTTGCAAGTTACAAACCCCACCATGTCCAAAAATTCAATTTCACCTTCCTGTATTGTTGTTGTGGTCTTCTCGCATAAAGTTTCAGACACTGGTCGATGGGAATTTTCAACACCCTGTAAGAGAATCTGACTCTAGGACCGCATAAAGTTTCAGACACTGGTCTATGGGAATTTTCAACATCCTGTAAGAGAATCTGACACTAGGAACATCACTCACATGGATTGCCGAGAGAGCAACACACCGGGAAACCGCAAGTTTTACCTACTTTTGTATTAGCTAAATTCACAAAAGTGTTAGTTTTTTTGGTTGTGTTCTTATCTTGACATTTTATAGCCAAGATGGTTGATAGTGAGGGATTTAAGGGTTCTAACCATATTTCAAATAAGTGTTCTCGTGATTTGAAGTTAATATTAGAATTGTTTATTTATTTATTTATTTATTTATCTATCAAAGCCTCCAAATTTCCAGTGCAAACTGGAAAGGAGTTGTCAGTACAATAAAGAGAAAAGGACTAGATACATACTATAACCAAAACAAAATGCTTATACATAAGTCAACACACAAGTGTGTGTTAACAAAGCTAAACAATGTATACAATATGATAAACACACATATATTGATACACACACTGCCTAAGTTACATAAATTTAACACTACAAAAGTGGACATCACAATGTATAACTTATGTCAACAAATTGATATGTATGATACATATTAAGTCTATAAACAACTTAAATAAAATAACAACATTAATTCAAATATGCTTGAGAATGGCATTAATACTAGTATTGAATTATTACATTTACAAACATAATAAATAAGACACTAAGCAATACAAAGTATGCATCACAAAGAATAACATACCTATAACAACCAATGACCAACAGTAACAGATTTGTAAAAAAACTCAAATAAACAATTAGGCTAATTTAAATACATTTGAGAAGGGCTGTAATACCGAGTATTGATATATTAAGTTTACAAACATAAAAAATAGAGTTTAATGTACAAAACATAATAGTACAAGAATCATAATACATATATGGATAATATGCAGTAGTCATAGACTATATATATAAAAATGAAAGCTGACTGACTGACATATCAAACTGCAGCCCAAACCACTGGACCTAGAATCGTGAAAATTTTTGTGGGGGTTCCCCTCAGGTCATAGGTGAGCACTAAGAAGGGGTGAAAAGGGGTGAAATGTGTTTCTGAAGAAACGTTGATAGATCTCGAACCCGATGGCCTATCATAGTGATTTTTACTTTAATAGGACACTCGTAAGAATGCATATTAGCCAATTTAAGGATTTTTTGAAGTTCAACATTTAAGGGGGTGAAAAGACCTTAAATGTGTATCCAATCAACTATCAATATCTATCGAACCCTTCGGGATAGAGAGTTGATATTCACTTCGAAATATTGCTTACGTAAATACTCAAAAAGTAATTTTAGTTTTCTTTTTTTTTTTTTTTTTTTAATTCGACTCCCAGGCAGTAAAAGGGGCAAACTGTGTTTTTTTGCTTCAGGATGATGATTACAGAAATTATCGCAAAATGGTTTTCAGATTTTTCGAAATTCGATTTCTCAATACTGTGCAGGGGTGATATGTGTTATTTTAGTGAATGATCGATTTTGATTCGACTGAACGGGCTAGCGACGTGATTTACAGTTCAGTTGGATACTTATACAAATGTCTAAGATGTAAATTCAAAATATTTCGAAATTCGAAACCCAAAAGGGTGAAAAAGCACAAAATTTGTTTTCCATCAACCCACGATATCTATCTAACCAGTAGCGATATTGAGGTGTTGTTCGCGTCAGAGTGGTGCTTACGTAAATATTTTTAAAAATATGTATGTAATTTTTTTCTTTATAAGAAACGTGATTATTAAGAATAAAACTAAGTTGGTCAATATTCAAGGCAAACGATCCGAAAAACAGGAACGAGCAGCGAGAAACAATCTATACAGGAGTTTCACTCTACAGTAGTAACCTATCGAGACGTAGTGTTTTACAACCTCTATGAGACCAGGACACAGATATATTATTTTTTTTTAATAAAATTTTATTTTCATGAATTATTTCGACCTTACGTGACGCAGTTGTTTGTTACTCAAGATCTAAATTCCAGGAGGTCTGGGCTCGAATTCCGTTTAAAGCTGCGTGCGAACGTTCAATTCTGACACACAAACACTACAAGGCAGATCGAATTAGTGCAATTTTGTTGAGGGTCTATAAAAGCAGCCACATGCTTTGTAGAATGTTATCTCTGTTGTGCCTATATTATTTATTAAGGTTATGTAATGTGATGTGTGTTTTGTTTATGTTTTGATTGTTTAAGTTTTGATTGTTTAAAAAAAAAAACATAGTTGTTGTAAGATGGCTGTATTATGGTTAATGCAAGTGTAGTGAGGCTGTCACATTTGAGACTTCTTGCTTAGTAGTGATAAAAGAAAGAGTTAGTAATACATACAGACACTATTATTTCAACAGGTTATGGGCCCAGAACACAAAATGTAAGTATTGGCATTAGTGTTTGTTGCACAAGCTGTAACAAAGATTTTGGCTGTATAACCTACTGCACAAAATCGTTACCACAGTGGAAGCAAATGTAAACATTACAAAGCTTAGGTGTGAAAATAACTGGAACACCTGGAAATTCCAGACAAAGGTCGCCTTGAGAGCAAAAGGAGTGTTTGATGTAATTTCGGGTGATCATGTCAAACCAGAGCCTGGAGTTAAAGAATATGAAAAGTTGTTGAAGGAATGGAACCGAAAGGACTTTTTAGCACAAGACATAATTGTTTCCAGACTAGAAGAAGGACCAATGTCACACGTATTAACGTGTGATAATGCTGCTGGCATATGGAACAAGTTGCTAACAGTGCTTGAACGGAAGTCTGAAGTGAGTGTACACCTAATGCAACAAAAATTCTTCAATTTACATTTTTCACAAACAGAAGGTATGTCAGGATTCTTGTCCAAAATTGAAGAGATAGCAAATTGTCTAAAACAGGCAGGGGAAACTGTGTCTGAGAAAATGATCATAACCAAAGTGTTAATGGCATTGCCATCAAGTTTTGGTCACTTTGTAAGTGCCTGGGAGTCAGTTCCCGAAGA
>PNEQ01012829.1:0-24506 GCA_003012365.1 Medauroidea extradentata
AAATTAAGTTAATGGACATTATCGTTGGCAGCATAGTTCATAAATGATATACAAAAATTTTGAATACATTTGGTTGAATAGTTTCAGATTTATGAAGAGTTTAGTTAGACAGGTTTTTGTGGCGCGCGCGCATGCATTGGCTTGCGCCAGCTCCGAAAGACCCAAAATGGCGGACGATTATACCCACTCTTTATAGTGCATTAGTAAAAGCACGTGCGTAAGTGTCAATATCCCTTGTTCTCTTCTGAGCCTTCAGTGCGGGAAGGAAAAAAAGTTTGCGGTGATCTACCTCACGCTTCAAATGCGTTGCAGTGTTTTCGTAATCAGGTTTATTATTTTTCGAAAATATTCCACGTGTGTCCATCGTGCCAATGTACGAAATCAAAACAAACTTCAGACAAGTTCAAAACCCCATTGTTAAGACGCCATGTTCATTAAAACAATGTTTCTAAGTCCTCCAACATGTCTAAAAACGGTCTTTTCAGATTTATATACTTCGAAATGTACTGAATGGATGTATATGAAACTCAGGTTGCGACCTGCACTGAACTTTACTACAGACTTTCCACCAATATAATTGTATGATCACCGCTTATTGTCCTATAGTAGAAATGGTTCGACGGGAAGCTTGCACGCTAGTTCTACACTTTCCTCTTTAAGCAACGCTATCCTAAGACGATACAACAAATCCTATCTTACTTAGCTTCTAGGCGCAGGTATAGCCTGTTCGCTATAAACTGAACACTCAGCAGAACTTGTAATTAATTAAAAATTTGTTTTATTGGGCCAATGTATGTTAACTTTTGAGAGTGTTGAAACGTTTAAACTGGTTTTTAGCTACACGGAAGTTTACATATTAAAAATAGTAAAGATGACTGCAAAACTGCTGAAAGAAAACTTCGTGCAGTGTTCACTTTATCATGAACGACCTATAGGCGGCGGCAAGGTATCAGTCGCCATATTAGATTACTTTATTTTTCGTATTTTTTTTTTTTTTTTAATTCTGAGAGTTAAAAGTTTTAAATATGCTGTTACCGGTATAGCGTTTGTTCTATTTACCTTGCACTATAGTACAAGCATGGTATTGAACTTTCAACATATATTTAGCATTTTCATGAAGAGATGTCAAAAAAACACGGAAAACTATAATCAGATTGGCAGGATCGGGTATCACACCCACGGTCGTGGAAGAACAGGTCTGGACACTCGCCTGTCTACCAACGTATTTTTCTTGACCCCCTTGTTGTTTGGCTGTAGTTCACCATGTTACTGAGAATGTTCTGCATCTTTGGCGCTGCAGACAGGGCGGCCGGGCTCAAACTCCGCCCACTTTTTTACATTGTTAACATTATAAAGAAAATAAAAAGATTTATGGAGCCATGCTTTAAAGTTGCGAGCGAAGGAAGTATTTCATGAATGGATAAAAAAAAATACGTATTGATAAATTGTTTATCTTAGTGGGAGGGAAGTGGGCGGAGTCTGAGCTCGACCGCCCGGATTACAGCGCCAAAAATGTATAGTATTCTCGGTAACTTGGTGAACTGCAGCCAAACAACAAGGGGGTCAAGTTTCCAGGCGAGTTTCTAGACCTGTTCTTCTACGACCGTGATCACACCCTTGTCTTACCGAATGTCAGTAGAGAATTTCAACCACTGCGCCCCCTCGCTAGGAACTGGGACGTAGCCTAGGAGAAGAAGTTCGCACCCCTCCTTTTAATTTACAAAAAAACTGCTTAAATAGCATCATTTTGCACTTTAAAATCCAAATCCAAATTATCTTAGGGGAGGACAAGAAATCCACCGCTTTATTGCAATCGTTGTTACTTTATAACATTCTCAGTTTCGTGACACCCCCCCTCCCCATTCCAACTCCAAAACACAAATTCTGGTTACGCCCTGCTCGGAGGATTTAATTTTAGTTTCGAAACATTTACAAGACAGTTTAATGTTTAAATTTGGAGTGTTATGCCCCTCTCAGTGTATCTGCGGTGTCAGGGATCTCCTTACCAAGCTTGCAGTCACAGTTTGTATTGACAGTTAAGACCATACATACTCCCGTGTTGATATTGTTTTTACGATAATTATCTTTAAAAGTTTCAACGAGAGCAGATATCACAAATCTATTTGGCAGTTTTGTTTAAAATGGTTTTCCCGAGAAAATTTTTCCAAGACAAAAATTGTACGGTTTCGACTAATTAGTCAAATAACAAAAATTCGTTGATTACATAAAACATCATAGCATTTACTGTCTTAAAAACAGTCAATACGTTGTAAACCATTTAAAACAAATCTGCAGAACATATTTTGATGCACGCTCTCGTTTAGGCGTAAAAATAATCATTGCAAAAAACAGAAGAAAAAAGGGAGCATAGTCTTAACTGTTCAAGAATATTTTCTCAATGCGTAAATTAAAGAGAAACGTACTTTGCGTGGAATTTTTAAAGTTATGTCAAACCGGAAAGAGATTTTCTAAAAATGAAAAGAAAAAGTGCTCATTATTTTTTAACTCTAAATTTCAACTTACAATTTAGAAGTGTTAAGCGTAACAATTGGCACGGTTTCTTAATGCGGCAGTGTTAACTTAAAAATGAAACGTTAAAATTTAAAATTGATCCATTGATGTATTTAATTAAACATTGATTCTCCATTTAAAGAACGTAGTTACAAACTTGGAGGCAGAGCCATCATGTTGGCCACCTTGCCGGGTCTGGATGTGCGCACATGCTATTGGCGAAGAGAGCTGCGATGGCCGAATGGTGCCGACCCCCCGTGGCTCAGTTGGTTGAGCGGCCGGCTTCGGTGCGGGGGTTCTGGGTTCGATTCCCAGGTCTGGCTGGGTGTAAATTTGTGTTTGTCCATTTGGGTCTCAAAATTGTCACTATACAAATTGTCTCACGAAAAGTACTGGGGTCACTCAAACTAAGTCACATTAAAGGGAGGAATGTTTGGTGCAGTGATGATGCGGAAGCTTCCGCATCGCCGCTGCACCAAACATAAAAAAAAAAAATAAAAAATTGGTCAGACCATTCGCCCCCCCACCAAGGCGATCCAGGTTCGATTCCCGGCAGGGTCGGTCCCAAGATTTTCGCATGTAGGAATCGTGTCGGACGATGCCATTAGTCGGCGGGTTTTCTCGGGGATCTCCCGTTTACTCCGTCCCTCCATTCCAGCGCCAGCCCCAAACTCACCTCATGTCACCCCTCACCAGCGAAGGGCTGGCCAAAATCTCTCTCTGACTAGAGGAGAACCTGGCGTGCGCATCACATCTTAAACTAACCTATAGGGGCAAGTCAATAATAGTCACTGAACTGATGCGCAGTATTCTCTTTGATAGCTTGCCGACAACTCGCCTCTATAAGCTATTGTGTCACCCTATCATTTTATGACATAATATCAAAGATAAAAGTATATTGTACACGCTAATACCTTTTAAAAGACTCAGGCATGATTTTCATACTTGAAAAGACCGCAAAAACTCCAATTTTTGCCATTTTCGGCCGCAAGAAAATATGCCTTAATAAGTAGTGATGAACTTGAAATGAGTATACACACGCGTAACGAACTTTGAATACTATTCCTAAACATACGTCACTCATGTACGTTGAACAGTTTCCAATTAAACTTGTAACAGCAGAAGCCCTGCACACCACTCTGCGTCCTAGACAGACGACCACCTTAACTGTGTTCCAAGTGGTCCAGAAATATTCAGTGTATTATGTATTTTCGTGATATTTTATGTCAAGTTATAATGCGAGCAAAGTGCGAAAAAAAGGAGCAACATAATTAATTCTAACAGCTATAATAATTTACTATTTTTTAAAAATATTTTGCAATACAAATTTCAAAACTGTACGACACAACCATGCTGGCTTGCATCTTGCAATGGCTGTAAAGGGCACTAATAAGCAATAAATACTTTTCGAAGAAATCTATTATGAGGTTTGCATGTATTTGAATTTATAACTTTATGAGTAGCCATTCACAAAACCCTGATTGAAGGCAAACGAACTGTACGATTCCAGAGAAATGTCTTCAATGCGTTTCTATGACTTTAAGAAACGTAGGTTTATGCAAGTCTGACAACTTAATTTTTGAAATTTGCATTGAATAAGACTCGTATTTCATTTCATGTTAAAATGTTCACAATTATATTTATATTTACATTCATACAGTACATTTTTTTTTCCAGTTGGTTTCACGATTTTATGGCACTTTCATTTATGTGAATTTGCAGAAGAAAAATAATTCTTGTCACACGAACAGAATGTTTCTGGACAACACCGAAAAACTACAACAGGCGATTCCTTTCGTAGCGGGTAAAAATAATAATAAACAACACTTTACGCCTGAACTTAAAATTATTGATCAAATTGAGAAAAAGTTTTTTTTTCTTCAAAATATGGAACATTAATGTCTACGACATTCAATGTGTATCAGTCACCACATTGACTTACTTATTATTATTATTATTATTGTTTTAATTTTGAGAAGAGAAGTGTGACATTTGCAATTATAGCGTGGATTCTGTTTATCTTGCGCTACAGTACAAACATAGCATTTGAAATAATAACGACTAGGCCGCAATCAGCCGAAATGTTTTCTTCTTAGTTTGCTGGGCTTACTATGACCTGAATGTGCGATAAGAAGTTCAACTGCGAAACGAAAATTAAAATAATCAAATAGACGCCTCACCTTAAGGTTGTTCTCATGCGATAAAATCATAATTTTATATTTTAATAAAATATTGTGTTTTGTAGATGATACTTGTGAGTACAGTTTCCTGTACCGAAACAATTTTAGCTCTCGTAGTTTTATCGTAGCGGCGTGTCAAAGTCGAAATTCGCAAGTTATATTTCCATGCAAATAGTGAAAACCAAATAACAAACTTAACTGAAATAGGTCACTGTAAATTAAAGTGCGTCGGGCTATGATACAAAACACAACATTAACTCTTAGTGAACAATTTTCGTATTTGAGAAATTTGCTTGTTTGCAACTTTTTGCCTGGAATTTGGAGGGGAAAAAAATCAAAATTTTGCATTGTGATTTTTTTAATGCTTTATTACGTAGCTCACAGGATGCTAATTAATCGCATATAACATGCTCCGTAACGGTACGCCGAATCCTTAAGAGTGCATGGTAGATAAATAAACGCTGAAAACGTCAGTTTATTTCTACGCTTTTTTCGAAGCCAATATGGATAAAATACTCAATGACGATCCTATATAATGGTATTTGCCAACTTTATGAGTAAATATTTATACAGAATAACAAATTCGTTACGCGTGATCTCTTGCGCCGCAGTTAAATGCACGAGGTTCTGGCGTCTGAGATTGCGCCTCAGAAGTTCTTAACACTGGAAACAATTTGGTTTAAAACGTTGGCTGAAACTATTGCCTAGGATTGCTATTGTTTAATTTTCGCAAATTGGCTTCAAGAAACCTACAGTTATAGATTAATGCTTTTAGCGTTGACTTATGTACCACGCCCTCTTAAGCGTGTATTAAGCAAAAATGATAGGTCCTAGACAGTAACAACAGGACGATAGATTTTTGTTACATAAGTCACATAGTTCAATAAACCATAAAATCTTCCAATTTCCTGGCCCTATGAAAGTCATAAGCAAGCAAAGAGTGGAAGCTGTTAGCCTACATTTGCCATGGAATAGAAAAAACCAACAACATGACGCAAGGTTCTACGCAATGTCTTTATAAGTCATTTGGTTTTCGACATTTTGGGAAAATGGCGAAAAAAATTCGAGTTTCAAAAACGTATTTATTCGTTAAAAGTAATTTTAGTCACACAGTGAATTTTATACTTTCTGCTTAATGTTTTTACAAGGAATCACCAGCCGAAATATTGTCGGAGTTGTTAGTAAACATTCTGTGTATGTAAGGGCAGGAAGGTAGAGGCTGAGGTGAGGAGAATGTAGTGCAGGTACGATCAACACTAGGTGCGACCAGCCTCGAGGTCAACGGCAGGCCAGGTACCGCTAGTCAGCCACATTCACGTCCGCGCGGCGCGACCACTGCCACACGCGACTATGGCAGCGGCGGTGGTGGTACTACTAGCTCTGTGTCTGGGGGCGGCGGCCGAGGAGCAGAACCCCTTCCTGGAGGCGGCGCGCACCCTGCTGCAGGAGCAGCTGCAGGGAGGCGGCGTGCTGAACGGCCTGCTGCAGGGCGGGGGTGGCGGTGGAGGCGGCGGCAAGCCTGCTGACCTGCTGTCCGGCCTCGGGGCCCTGCTACAAGGCCAGCAGGAGGGGCACGCCGCTCCCGGGGGGCTCGACCCACAGCTACTCGGACACTTTGTCAGCTTGTTCGCCGGCGGCGGCGGGAGCCAGGATGGCGGCGAGAACAATAATGTCGACGAGAACAACAACGACGCGGCCGGCAGCATCGACTGGGAGGGTCTCGTCGGCCTGGCGTCCACGTTCCTCGGCCCGAAGCAGGGCAAGTCAGGGGGCGGGGGCATGGAGGGCCTCCTCAACCTCTTGCCCATCCTCCTACAGTCCCAACAACAGCCTCAGCAGCCACAGCGGGCAGCCCCACGGACGGTCCCTGGTATACCGTTCCTCGGCACGCTGCTCGAGTACTGGGACCACTTCCGCAGCTCCGAACTGGGCCGCACGCTGTGGCGCAGCAGCGGGCTCGAGGCCACGCTCAGGCTCTTCACGGACGAGCGCGGCAACTTCCAGGCGGACAAGATCTTCAGCTCGCTAGAGAACCACAGCTTCAGGAGACGCTGGATCAAGGGTCTGACTAGCTTCGTGGCCAGCTGGGCCTCCTACATGGCACATCCAGAGACTCAAGCCAGGTACGTTCCCTCCAACACTGCAGTACAATGCTCTCTACTGGTATTTATTGAACTGATGGTCCACGATTGTCAAGTATCAAGATGCTTGTCTCAGAGTTCTCTACACTTCTCTGTACATATATACAAGGTGTCCACAAGCAAACACCACGCAAATCCTGAGCCAAATTGGAGATGAAAATGTTCGACATTTTATGTACAAAATATGGCATTATAGCACTGTAGTTAGTTCTCTCTTGCGCTCCAAGTCCAGGTATAATTTTACGTATGTAACACAGAGTAAACGTACATTCATGTTCAGACTACTCGGGATTTTAACCTGCATCCATGATAAGCAGGTCAGAACATTGCAGTAAGATAAGTACTGTAAAATGGGGTGAGTAGGGACAAAATTTCAGAAAGATTCCTAAATTAGACCTTTATGTTAAATCAAATTATATTCTATACAATTACTCTTTGTAAAATTATTAACTGCCAACCTTACAGAAAAACTCTGTTTTTAAAACCACGTACTGGAATTTTTGATTTGAAATTTTGCTCCTATTTACCCCAGCGTCCCTATTCACCCTATTTTACGGTACTATATCTGTGGGGCATAACAGGGAACTAACTACAGTCCTATGTTGCCACATTGTGTACGTAAAATGTCACTGTACAGAATAATCCCAGTAACATTTTCGTCTCTAATTTAATCCAGGATTTGTGAGGTGTGAGTATTATGCATGTGTTTCTGGTCATCCTCTATAGAACTATGAACACCTACTGTGTACATCCTGTAGAACATGACACAGAAATAATCTAACACAAATCACATCCCCATAAATTTACCCGCGCTGACTGGTACAACTCACATAAATGGTTCTGCTATATCCATAGGAAAGACCCACCGTTTCTTGCAAGAAATGAACTTATTAGATCAGAATCATTATTGTACATGTTGAAGGCAAAGAAGCAAGGGAACGATAAGAGCGAAGAGCAATATGTATTATTTCTACACACTATATGTGTAGCATTTTCATCCCAACACTGTAGTATAGGCCTACACATCAGCGTAGCAGTAGAATTAATTTATTACATGTGGTAAAAGCTAAACATGTATAGTTGTAAAATTTTTACTATCTCTTCTGAAAATGAATGCAAATAATCAATTTGATACAGTATTTATTTACTGAGATACATGCAAGCAGTGTCCATAGTTGCAAATGTGCAAAGTTAATATTTTCTTTTGGAGAGGAAATGCACTAAGTAACCAATTAATGATACAATATGGCAGTCAACAAGTCAACCAAAAAAGACATTCCAAGCATGACAACAGATGAAATGAAAGTTGTCACTTGTGTAACCACTGTGCAGGCAATTCATCCTAACACATTTTAATGTGTGTGAATAATGTTACATTTTGAATAGACAGTGTCCATTGCAGTGCACAGGAAAACAAGTATATCAAATGAAAAATGGCAAGCTAAAATAATAATACAAATACATTTAAACATTAAAACAAGAAAACCTTAGCTTCACACAAAAAAAGTTGGTAAAAAAGTACTTACAAGTGGTTACAAATCCCAGTTATATTTGTTTTCTTCTTTACTTAATGCTAACCAAGTGACACACTCCATTCAAAATCTCAGAGCATGTATGTTTCACCATTGTACATAACATCAGCAAGACTTGTATGACAAAGAGTTTTTTTTATTTAACTGAGCTATACATCTTGTCAACAGTGAGGACATTAGAGACGATACAGCAAAGGAAAAATGTAGTGTGGATATTATAAGTACGTTGTAAACATTGTCATCAGGTACTTGGGGACGTTCCAAATGATGGCAAACAGCTTCCTCAAGGCGCAGGGGTACCACAAGGGAGCGTTGTTCGACCCGGCCAGGCCTGCCGACTCACTGAGCCTCATGGTGAACGCAGTCTTCAAGAGGCAGTTTGGACTGAAAGTGAACTCGGCAACCTACATCAAGCCAGCTGTCGCTTATGTACAGGTTGGTAATCCTCTTGTTTGTGGTAAAAACTACGATAGTCACATGTGGCACATTTCCACTGTATTATGTTATGGAATGATAACTCTTACCTTCAACACAAATTTCATGTTACTTAAAGATAACGAGATCCAGAACATTACTTTCTACATCTAATAATGTAAAGTGTGCACTTTGGAAGCCTGTCTTGTTAGAAGCAATACTGAAACAATATTGTGGCCACAGCCTTAGATATAAACTTCTGGGAGCGTTGACTCTATACACAGTTAGAATTTAATGGTTTGTGGACATACGGCAGTGTTCACGTCCACAAACCAATAAATTCTAATAAACTCCCATTGCAACAAACATTTAAAAATCTCATCTATACACAGTGTTCATTATACACACTGCTATATAGTGGTGGTAAGAAACATATTGTAAGGAAGGAAAATAAAACGGGGCTTCAAACGTCCTCACTTTACCATGAATATACTGTACTATATTGATGCACAGGAAATAATCACTTCCTCCAAGCAGACTGAGCATGGTGAAGTCACAAGACACAGGCTTCTCATTTCGGAGGACACAGGTTTTATTCGTAATACATCATCATGATTTTGGTTTCCCATGGTTTTACTAAATCACTCAAGGGGAATGGTGATATGACTTCTTGCAGAGGTCATGGAACATTCCTTCTCCAGAGACCAATTTAACAATTTCATCAGTAGAATATTAATTACGAAAAATTCAATAATGATAATTTTTTAACTGACTTCAAAATTTATTACCTGAAAAGCAACAATTCATGTGTATACTCAATGTAGGTCCTTGTTTGTAATGGTTGAGTCAGAGAATTATCAACACACATTTACTTGAAAAAAAAAAAATGGCATATCAGCAAAACTAGCCACGTACGTGCTAACTACCTACGGAACATGAGTTCGGAAATCTGCCAGCCAAACTTTTAAACTACAGATAACCTCTTGGGTTATACTTCCTGTATCCTAATATCTGGACATTAGAATATTATACATGATTGACGGTTGAGGGTAGGAGGATAGAAACAATGAAAGAAACTTAATTTTACTTGGCCAGTCCAACAAGCATTTTATGTTCATGCAACTTGATCAGTTTAACAGTGAGTAATGTGGTTATAAAGACAGCATGCACACTTGGATCATATTACTGTTTCAAGTTTCATAATCTACAATACATAATAAAAGTGAAACCAGACACTGAATACGCAGAACAGAATCTGAAACTCAGCAGATAAGAAGTTAGTGCAGTATATAAATGTGATAAGTTCAACCTGAAGTTATTACAGATAACAACACAAAAAACAAATAGGAATCTCTGTGGTACGAAGAGAGACGTTCTTATCTCAGCAATGTGCTACATGAAAGTAAAGTACCGGTATATTCCAGTGCATATTATTACACAGTTATAAAGGTGCTGTCGCAACAATCACTGTGCAGAGCATCAGGAAGACAAAGTTTATTTAAATCCAACTCGCACACCTACATACTGTCTTCTCATAAACAGTGCTTAAGGATTGTTTCATTAATTCAGCAACAAGTTGTTTGCATTTTCCATTTCTGTTTCTTACATGTATGCTGTTAAACAAAAATAGTAACTAAATTGGGCTGTTGAAATTAAAAAAAAAAATAAATAAATTTGAGTTGAGTTGAGTCCTAAGCATTTATCATTATCATCTTGCCACAAAAACAGAGGTCTGGCACTTAAACTCACCTTCAGATGAGTCACTGATGGGAAGATTGAACGACATGCACTTAGATACGAGGCAAGTAGCAAGGCAAGTGAACATTAGCTCTCACACTTTGATTTTACGAAATACAGTACCAGCAGGCTGGAAAAATTATTGAAGTAATCTTGAATGTGTGGATTTTTCTTTAAAATATATGGCAATACAGGGTTTTTTTTATACTTTGTGAACAGATGGAGAACACAGTTCAGATTTTGACACAAGTACTTAATGCTCATTGTGGTTCCCCCTCCCCCTTCTTCTCCAAAAACTTTGCACTGGCCCAAATAAAATAATTCTTTCTCATTCAGCTACTACATGTAAGAAAAATATTAATGGCAATATAGGCCTATTTGCAAAAGTTACAAAATGTATGACAATATGTTTGTGCTCCATACTGTCAAAAATGTCAGTAAATATTGCGGAGTCAATGGTAATACAAAATATTTGAGAGAGCAGTGCTCCTCCCGCCAAATACATCATGACTGTGGCATACGAGTTCCTCTCCATAGTTTTACATCAGCCTCCAGAAGAGGTGTAATGCTATGTCTTGTTAGTGCTACAGTATACAACTTGTGTGGAAGTTACAATCAGAGGGCCAATGTACGCAGTGTAAAATTATCACCATCATTGAGTCTGGTTGTACCTTAGTGGAATTAAATACAAACATACTGATTGTCTGGCATAGTTTGGAGTCGTAGGACGAATTGTCACTATGAAATATAAAATTGCCATTTGTGTCTGATGCAGTTCTGATGTATTTAATTCTAATGTACAAAAGAGAGAAGCACAAGTACTCACGTTTTAGTACTTGACAGATACACACACAAATAGGACGACACATACCTAATCGCGGAAGTGCGTATCACGACGTTTCACTGCTTAGAGCAGCTTCCTCGGGTGAAGAGACATGGCTGGCATATTTATGTGTGTATCTGTCAAGTACTAAAACGTGAGTACTTGTGCTTCTGTCTTTTGTACATACTGATAGCCTAGCGGACTCTTCCTTTGTTTTACAGTATTTAATTCTAACTGTGACTACAGATGCAAGTAAAGGTCAGTTTGCTTGTACAACGCAAGCACTGCGTTGTTGCAAATAACAGGCAGTGATATTCAGTTTGCCTCTTGAACACGTCGCTATGTAGCCAGGACAACGAACTACTTATATTTTGAGTAAAGTCATTGAAGTGACTACAAATACACATTGATCTATAACATGGTTCTGAGCACATTATAACAGGATATTCTTTTCTAACAAGTACTGAGAATGTTTACTGAATACAGGAAAGAAAATTGCTCTAGTGATGCAAGTTTCCTCACGCGACAAATACTCTTTACTTAGGTATTGGGTGTTTGGTTTGTCCTTGGACAGCTTCATGGCCTGCCTTGGTAGACTTAAACGACACGGAGAGGCAATCCACTACGTCTGTATTAAAGGAATCATCCCAGCATTTGTGTGAAATGACATAAAAAACTCTGGAATAACCAGATCAAGTTAGCCAGATCAGAAATCAAACCCTGGTCATCCCGAACTGAAGATACATATTTTAACCCTGCTACGCCTTGCCATGTATCTTTTGAAATACATATTGTTCTTGTCTGGAAACAAACGTGTGATGTTAACAGAAACTTTATGTGTGTGTTCTTATGTGGACTTGTTAAATCAACATTTAATTTCACCATAATGTAGATTGGTGCGGACATATTTCGGGGAATGCTGAAGTAAGCGAAGCCCAGTGTGTTCACGAGAACGATGTGAGATGGAAATGGAACAGTGGTCAACTGTAACGGGAGCACCCCAGGAAAACCCACTGCCAACAGCAAGGTTTGCCAATATCCCACATTTGAATACTGGGAGGGGGGGGGGGGACCATACCAGGAAATGAACTCTGGCTGTTATAGTGGGAGACAAGTGGTCTGATCAGGATGACCTCTGTAGCCTGCTCCACCATCATGCAAGAAAATTTTGAATGTCATTTACATTTCCTTAAAATTATATTTGCATCTAATGTTTCTGTTAAAACAAATTCAAAAGTTTGCTTCTTTGAGATCTAGTACAATACAGTAAGTTCTCGATTTACATTGCACAGCTTTATGTTGTTTCTGATTAACGTCGCTAATGTTTGAGTACCCAATTTTCAATTTAAGTAGCCGCTGATTCAGAATACTGTCGCTAATCCATTCTTGCGCAAACTAATTAATCATTTGATGCGCGGAAGGGTTAACATTCTTATGTTCCAAAAAGTTTTGGCTATAGACTGTAGGCAGGGCTGATCTGACTCAATTTGCCGTTTCACTTTGCGTCACTGTTTTCAGGAATCTAACCCGACGTAAATCGAGGACGTGTACAGTCTTTCAGAATTTTTGGGTGATTCAAATTTACTTAAATGAAGTCCCTAAACATTTGTGTTACTAAGTAGATTTGAGACACAATACCAATTATTTGTATTTTGGAAAAGGAGGTGGGGAGAGGGAACTAAAATACAGAGATTGCTCTTTCTGGAAAACTCAGTTGTAACAGAACGGTGAAATAGTGAAGTTCTGGGTACATATCCACATCATAATAGTACACACTCTAGATACAAGCAAGGCTCGTATGTGACACTAGTGTACGGGTGTTGGCAGGAAGTTTTCCGGCTGGGGCAGAGTAAAGGCATCAGCTTGTCGCACCTCACACCACAAGAGATGGAGAGTAAGATGGCTGACACTCTGAACGGGGAGGTGATAGAGCCAGTGCTGCGGGTGTGGAGGGCGTACCGCTTCAGTCTGCGCACACGACAGTGCGACCGCTACGTCATCTGCTCCATCAACAGCGCGGAGAACCTCGGCGACGGCATCAAGCCTGGCGTTACCAAGCTTGCCAGGTAAGTTATTGCGACTACAGATAGATGTGATTGTGAAAATATTATCCAGCTCTAGTAAAAACTGATGAAACTGATTTTTATAACTTATTTTGAAAAAATGTTTGAAATACACTTGAGCATGTCAATGAATGACATACCACTGTGTTACTGATTTTAAAACACACATAACTGTATGTTTAGGACCATGGTCATACAGCAGAATATCACTGTTGCGACCCACACTGGTTTTCAGAAAAAGAGTTGTAACAGATGGGGTTTATTTATATTTTATGAAACACCATCCTCTGTACGTCAAAATTTATGATTTAAGCATTAATTTAACATTCCATTGATTTTGGCATAAGAATTAAAAATTCTTAACTTTCAACATAAACTGATTTCAATAGGCTCACCTATTCTGAAGAAATGAACCTATGAATGGCACATTCAACCTTTCCGTACTGTTTAAAAAACGTCTAAACAAAATACATTTTCGAGTGTTTTAATGCAGAAATATCAGAGGACTGTACAGTGGGTACTTAATGAATACGTGCAGTACAATAGGATGCCATATATTTCTTACAGGCTGTTTTAGGTTAAGAGATCAATTTTTACGCTGTTCTTAATAGGGTAGTAAAAACTAGTGAATACATTGTGACACTCAGACATGTGTGAAGTCATGATAGAAACCAAGCTGAATTGTAAACATTCAGCAGGGTCTTAAGAAAGAATAAAGTGCTGACTTTACTATGAACACCTAACACATCTGCAACTGTGAACAGACTTTATTTTTGTATCAATACTACCAAAGTAATTTGATAATTTCCCCAGACCAATATCAAGCTAACTGAAATCTGCTGAAAGTTTCTCTTAAATGTAAACTTTAGCAGAGACAGCTGCATATAAAACCTGTCTTCCAACCTGTTCCCCTCAAGGCCAGTGGAAACTGCCTGATGTACCTGTCATGGTAAACCACATTCCTCAAGGCCACCCTTCCCCACCTCTTACTCTTCTGTACTGGACTTCAGAGACACATTTTACCAACATCAGCTAGCCTTCTTGCGTTTGGGTGTCTTTCTCCTTGCCTCTAAACTTTCAAACAAGAAACCATATAGTATTTGCACCTGGAAGAAGCTGACAGTCACCACAAATAGACGACCATATTATTACCAGCAAATCTTTCAATAACCATGTATTATTCAAATATTCAAGTATTGTTAACTTTCAAAAACAAAACAAATTTGTGTAAAATGGAACAGACACACACAGTGCATATATATATATATTTTTTTAGATAATTATGCTAGGTAGAAAATACAATTCAAATTACAGCCCACAAAAAATAAAAACAACCAGATATTATACATTAAAAATAACAAGTGCCTGGATTACGGTAGCTTCTGTATGCAGTTTGGATAAACAAGAATGTTGGAAGCAGTTAACTCTACACTGTCCGTGTGCTGTTAGACGGTACCTTCAAAATAGATTTTAATAACAAAATACAACAAAGCCTTGATTTTCCTAAGTCTAAAGGGCGCAGCCTCAATTGAAACACACCAGAAACCTGATTTAACATGTCTAGAACCCCAGTTTAACAACACTAGTTTAAATTTTATGACACTATAACCTATATTAAATTTTTTAATGACACTAGCAGCTTGTTTAAACAACACTAGATCCTCAATTTGATAACACTAGATTCTAAAATTATGACACTAGAACATTGATTCAACATCACAACATCCATTTAATGGTACAGACTCAATTTGTGATAGGTGGGTAAAGATAGAGACTGATATGCATAACACTAATTGTATGGTAAGATATTCTAGGCCTATACAACTTGTAAATTCATTGGCCATAATTTGCTGTGTGTAATGTGTATGTAATAATTAATATGTAATACATATGTAATAGTTCCTTCCTTATTTAAAACTAACATTTGTATGTGTAAATTCATATATTTATAGTATATATTTATATATGTATATACAATTCTACTGTACTTGTAATTATTATGCTTTACTTGTTTGTACTGACAACTCCTAGCACATCTATTGTGCGCTACTGGAGGCTGAATAAATAAATAAATAAACAAAAGATTTTATGAGGCATATGCATACTGCTGTAATTTAGTATTAAGGATTATCTGCAACACTAACCTCTTTAATAAGCCTGGATATTCTAGAGCAGAATACAATACATATACTTCGTGTTTTTTAAAAACGTCAACTACCGTATTTTCGTGCATATAGGCAGCACCACATTGTTTTAATCCTTCGAAACTGGGAAGACAAAAGTCTCCTGTGCAAACCACACTAGGTTTTTTCATGATGCTACCATGTTATGTAGTGTTGTTCTGAGAATTTTTGCTGAACAATTTTGAATCCCACTCTGTGTTATCAAACAACCATCAGACATAGCTAATATTTTCCTGATGTGTCCACAGTTTGGTGGCATCCTGGTTCTTGTCTGGCCAGACGGGAACGCCGTTCTGGAAGCTATACAACGCTGTCACTGAGGGCCACAACTGCCAGGTGAGATATCTGTCTGTAACTTAGCGAGCGAGAGGTTTTAGTCAGCACTTAACACCTAGGTCTTTAGCGCTAGTGAGGTGTGACATGAGGTGAGTATGGAGCAGCACCGGAATGAAAGGGCGGGGGAAACAGGAGATCACCGAGAAAACCAGCTGACCAACGGCATCGTCCTGTACGATTCCCACATGCGAAAATCAGAAGACCGACCCCGCCGGGAACTGAACCTAGATCGCCTTAGTGGGAGGCGAATGGTCTGATCATTCAGCCACTGTGGCCTCTGCAACTTAGTAATGTCTTCCCTGGCTACATGAAAATACATGCTGTTGAAAATATTTCATAATTTATATCTGTGTGCTACTTGTACACATTATCTACATTAATTATTCCTCAAATAAAAAAAAAATTGTTTACATACTTTATCTGCAGTAATTTATTCTCCAGGTTTTTTTATATTGCCTTAATTAACTTGAACTTATGGTACACAAAAGTGGTTCTCTGTCTCACGAGCACAAACATGGTAATTTGTCTCGGAAGTATGAAAATGGTTATCTGTCTCGGGAATATAAAAATGGTTATCTGTCTTGGGAGCAAAAAAATTAAATTTCTTGCGTTATCTTACGCACCCCCTATTTTCAACCCAAAAAATCGTAGTAAAAAGGGCAAAAGTTACGCAAGTAAATATAGACCTCACAGCTGGTTCGACAGAATCAAACATGTTTTCCACAGTAGCTTCCTTGTGCTCACAGGTCCAGTATCCTGCCGACTGCGAGGAATTCCATGCCGAGGACACCAGAGCAACTACAGAATATGCCCACAGCGAGCTGTGAAGCTGAATCCAGGAGACTGAAACTACAAGATGGTCCGTTACAGGGGTTCTGACCCGTCCAACTGAAACGCTTCACGACAAAGATAAACAACCAGTGCATGCACATGTCTCGGAGTGCTTTACGACAGAGGATCTTACGCTTAGAAGCATGTGCAACGAAGCAGAAACACACACACAGTCAGCTTTTTCAGAATACAGGGGGTTCCAGCAGTAAAGCAAACTGGTAAACCTTGGACCACATGTCTGGTCATAGTTCAAAAAACACTTTTACAAATAAGACAACATGCAAACAGTCATCAATCTGCAAATCGCTATAACCAATCATAATAATTAATATCTAGAAGCATTTCATTATAAAGTAAGTGTATAATTTAATAAAAAAAAGGGTGGTGAAGGGTTCAAAAAATTTCAAGCAACAAGCTGAAACCCCCAAACCAAAATATGTGAGAGTGATAAACCTGTGTGGGACTATATAGTGAGACAGCAACAACAAATATTATAGTTAAGATTACCAGTATCTTGTACTGCGGTACATATGTATATATATAATGTACCATAGAGAAAGTATCAGTACTTCAGCATACAGTATTGTAATGCACCTTGAAACTGTTTACTACCTGCAAATATTTATGGTACAATGAATCATGTAAATATGTACTGTACTTATCGTACTTGATTTGCTGTAATGCATACTGAGTATTGACTATCTTTTTGATAGTAAAAGTGTTTCTCAGCATCAAGCAGTTTTTTGTTTAATTTTTAAAATAATTTTGTTACAGACGAAAAGGCGTTATCCTTTTAATAAACATACGAAACATGAATTGACATTAACACCTTGTCTATAAATAAAATCAAGAACCAGCAGTTCACAAGTAGTATCTTAAGGTTCCCACCTGACAATGTCACAGTGTGCTGTACAGTATGTCAGGAAGAACTGGTTTATTAAAAAATCATTCTACATACCCACGTGGTATCTGTTCATGAATATCATACAAATATTACTACATGTGCCTGACGACAAGTTTCCAATTTCCATATTATATGTGTCTTCGGGGAAAGGAAGAATTGCTAAAATAGGTATTTTCTGAGTCAAACCAATTTAAAAAAAAGACAGAAGGTTGAGGTCACAGGTTGGTACTTCTTGATAGTTTCACACATATAAAATGACAAACACGTTGCGCAGTTGCGCGATGTTTCGCTGACCAGGCCAGCTTCTTCAGGGGATGAGTTAGGGCACACTGAGTAATGGCAGCGGTGGAAGCGTGATTGGTTACCCTAGCGGCAAGGGAGCGAACTAGGGTGCGGCGGGAAAATTCAAAAAGAAGAGATGTGGGGGTGTAGTTGTATTCTGGTTGCGATTATCTGATGTTGAGACCTGGAGGTTGTCGAGACTTAGTGATGTATTGATGGGCCAGTTACCAGCGTCTTAGTTCTGAGCTATTGTTTGTTGGTGATAAGGCTCTTACTACTTTGGTGTTGTAACAGGAGTCAAAGTGTTGTTTGTGTGATGCAGCATGTGCTGTGACTGGTTTGTCAAGTAGGTCCACGGCTATTGCTTGTTTTGTGTCTGCTCTATGACCATTCATTCATTGTCAGAATGTGTTGGTAGTGAGGCCTATGTATTATGCATTGCAATGTTACACTGTAGCTGGTAAATGAGGTTCTCTGTTTCACAGTTGTAGCTGCCCAGTATGGGGTATGTGTGATTGGCAAGTCTGCTGGTGAAAGAAGTGGAGGATTGATGGATGGCGCAGGAACCATGGCGTGGTTTATTGCGGGGGTGGGAACCTATTGCTGTTATGATAGTGTTGTTGGATGTAGTTGGCTGAAGTTCCAGATGGACTAGTTTACTGCGGAGGTTTGGTGGGCATCTGAAGATTAGTCTGGGAGAATTAGAGAGCAGGTTTTAGTTTGTGGTGTAGAAGCAAGGGTTTTGTAGCTGGATTGTAAAAGTTTTCTTCAGTTTGTTCATGTTCTCATGACATGGAATTATCAGAGGTATACCTGGACTTGTGGCCTTGGTTTTTGTCTCCATGTTGGATACGACTCGGCGGATTTGGTTGTGAACTAGGTTTCAGGGTCGCCCCTGTCAATGAATGCTTTGGCTATTTGTTCGCACTGTTGGTTGAGGTTACTGTGAGTGGAGCATACACGTTTAGCTCTGGTGGTGAGACTGTACAGTAGTGATTCCTTGACGTGGTGTGGGTGGTAGCTGTCGAAACAGAGGTACTTGTACTGGCACAGATAGTGCCAAATAGTGACAGAAAGTCAGAACTGTTATTGATCTTTGCCAAAAAGGTTACCCATTTAACTATTCCAGTTACAAATGTCATCTAATTTGATGTGAACATACACCTCTAACTTTTGAACATATCGTACAGTGTGTGTCGACAGTATGTGATTGAAAGATACAGTTTCTTATGGCATAAAACTACTGTAGCTACACAAGGGAAAAAAAATTCTACTTTGCTAACTGCTGCTTTATTGAGTTGCAGCAGATCAGCTCCGCAACAAAGGTCAGAATGATAACTGTAGCAGCGGCACACAAAGAAAAGCGAGACAGTTTCATCTTACATACGATAACATTTCTAGCTCTTGTAGTAATTTGCTAGCCCAGCCCCCTGCTCTCTTTCACCATCAATGACGACAGAACAACCGGACTAAGGTACAAATACTTTAAGTACATGTCTGCTAATAAAACCTATGATTATGTAATACAGAAAGGATTCTACAGAAAAAAATCAGAGGGTGATACAAAACCTTCTCCCCAAAAAACCTTACTAAATACTGTTTGTCACTGAATGTTATACACACAAATAAAAGAATGCTACATGTTTGTCCTTTTATTTGTGTGTGTAACTATCAAGAAATATCAGCCTGTGAGTAGGTACCTTAATCTTCTGTCTACGTATTTAATTGGATTAAATTTTTTTTATTTATTATACAAAAAGAAGGAAAACCTGCTGTATAGTTTATAGCAAGACCACCAATAAGCTTTGTATACGTATGGATAGGACTTTGAGGTATAGTAACGGTGTGAAGAAGCAATTTCTAACAATGTTGGAGGGCTCCGGATAAGTGATTTTACCAGATTTTACAGTGCACTGTTTTGAAATTAGGTACAAAAAAAACACCTTTACGCCACTCACTTATAAACCATCAATTTCCCTAGAGTGCTTTTGACAGTACCAGAGAAGTTAGGCGTACAACATTAGGTACCTAACTCCCAAATGTTTATCCAATGACACAGCAAAAATAAAAACCATTTCTTTGAAACACTTTGTAATTTAGCAACTACAAATGGGACATGATCTCAGAAGAAAAATAATAATCATACAAAGTTATATTTTATTCACATTTCGTATACATACATCAATTGCCTTTACAATGGACGGATTATTTAGCACTGTGCTATCACACTAATATTTAAAAAAATGTAAGTTATTTTTAAATTGTACTCTTCTACCATTCTTTAGGACAATAAGTTTTACTTTAAAACTTAAAAGTGTGAACGTTCAACTGACTAAAACTTCACAGAACACAAAAGAAATATATAAAAAACATAAATACTCATAACAGTTAAATATTGTGCAGGAAACATATGTACCGTACCTCATTGAGATAGATAAATTAGAATGTTGTAACAAAAAATACCTAAAATATTTCCTCATGATTCCATCATACAATAGTATGACAACCTTGTTAACAGACGCACTCAGTGACACTGTTCACAATGAGCATATCAGGATACAAACCAGACACAACAGAATTTTAGGATTACCACATTTAACATTTATTTGAATACTTATGGTATATATATATATATATATATATATATATATATATATATATATATATATATATATATATATATATATATATATATATATATATATATATATATATATATATATATATATATATATATATATATATATATATTAAGTTAGGAATAAGTTTTGTAATTTATTAAAAAAAAAACAGTAAGAAATTACAGTAGATAAATTTTGTAGCACTGAAAATACTTTAGACTAGAGACCTTTATTTAATAATTCAACACCCGGTTGATATCTGAAAGTAAAATGAAAAAAAAAAAAATTTAATTGTAGTCCTTTGGAGTGCTTAAAATTAGTTACGTGATTTTACTTTAGTCCCTACAATCCTACCATATTTCTATATTCTTAATAGTGTCTCAAGTTTTATATACCATTCAAACAACATACAATCTGTATAAATTATTTGTGCCCATAATTTTTGAAATTTAGAATGAACTAAAATAATCTGGCAACAGCACCAGTTTTTCCATCAGTTTGCAGTAAAACTGAATTGTGGTTTCACTCCAAAATAAACAATGAGCTAATCTAAGACAAATTAATAAATGCAATATCTGTGCGAAGTGACTAGATGGCTTACAACTTCCAAGTCTTTGGGCATAAGAATGACTAGGTCACAGCAAGGAAAATACCAAACGACAGAAGTCATACCCTTCAAATGAACCACCCTCCAATTCATACTTGCATGGTATGTTATTTCTTCCGTACAGTTTTGCAAACCCAATCCATACCATCCTGGCAAAAGAAACAGTAACATGTAACTCACATGACTCAAAATGCACTATTAAAGTGATATCATTACTGTATTTATAGCTGTACGATGACAATAACTACACTATTTATGTATTAAGTACTGTATGTACAAAAGACAGAAGCACAAGTACTACTTACGTGTTGGTACTTGACAGATACACACATAATTGCGGAAGCGTGTTCGCGATGTTTCACTGCTTAGAGCAGCTTCCTCGGGCCTCCTCTAAGCAGCGAAACATCGCAATACGCGCTTCCACGATTATGTGTCGTCTTATAAATTTTAGGTGTGTCTGTCAAGTACCAACACGTTAGTATTTGTGATTCTGTCGTTTGTACATACTGATAGCCTTAGCCTAGCAGTCTCTTTCTTTCAATTATATTTATGCATTAAAATTGAAGATACACAAGTACATACAGGATGCCACGGAGTATGATAGATGCACATATCAACAGAATGGCACATTTCACGAAGTTTCGCAAAAAAAAACAAAGTCGGATTTCTCAAGTGAAGAAACGGCAACTCTAATATTCTTACCTAAGGACGGAGACTTGTTCTGCGAAACATCACCATACGCGCTTCCACACACTGTGTGTCGTACTGTTGATAAGTGTAACAATCAAGCTCCGCAGGGTCTTGTGAGTACTCATGTATCTTCAATTTTAATACGTAAATAGTTGCATAGTGATATTTGTCACTACTTATCAATCATTATACATTGTACTAGGTAAAGTGAGTACATCACAAAGATTATCTTGAAAGGAATAGTATTAAAAGAGTAAAATCCCATTTAAATGTGCACTGATTAACCGGTTTTCGGATTACCCTTGTGGCATTCCGTGTGTTCAACACTGCAAAAAATTGTAAAAATAACTTGTCATTAACGAGATTTCAACATCACTTTTTTAGTGTTTACAGTGCACCCCAGTCATATTTTCATTTTTTTGAAAGAAAGAGAGAGACGAATTTGTCTACACTTTCTACAGACAGTTCTATACTCGCTACCACAACTGACAAGTGGCAAAGAGATACAAATTCCTCAAAAGAAAAAATTAACCACAGCTTCATAAATCATAACTTTACCAACTAACTGCCCATACAACAATTTTCAGTAAGCCTGCGAACAATTTCTTATGCTAGAGAAACTTACAAGGAGAAATTAATAATTTTTATATACAGCCAGCCACTCTGTATTTAGAGCAAACATTTGCAGAGTTTACATGACTTCACAAACAAAAGCCAGACTAACATTGATAACTAGATAAACAGCAACTTATAAGTACTAAAGTGATTTCCTTATCCTTATGTTGACAACTGCTTTCATAATCTGCACACTTGTTGCTATAAAGCACAACTGTGACAAGAATATAGATTTGTTCATTGTTGTAGGATATTTAACACTGGTCTGGCTGGGCACATGTTAAACCAATCTGACACGTTTAATTCACAGCTCTGACTCTATACATTTTGAAAAAGAAGGGAATCCAGGATGAGTACAGTACGTAGTCAAGGCCATGCTGTCTAGTTTCTACATTTTAGTGATATTAATTTTTCACGCCTAAACGAGAGCCGATATCAAAAATCTGTCCCACAGTTTTGTTTAAAATAGTCTTCTCCATGTCAGCAGATTTTTTCAAGACAGTAAATACTATAGTTTTAGCTAATTATGTAATTAAAATTCTGGTCGACTATTTTGTCGAAACAGTATAAATGTTTGCTTTGAAAAAATTACACAGGTGTCACGGCAAAACACATTTTAAAGAAAACTGCCACACAGATTTTTGATCTCTGCTCTCGTTTAGGTTTAAAATAATAATTAACACTAAAACAATAGAAACTAAGAAGCATGCACTTAAGTTACAATATACACTTTAATGTGGCAGGGCATGATTAAACAATATGATCATGATCGAAGATACTGAATCACCGGAGAAACCACGGCCTTTCACGTTCGTAGTTCTTACGGAAAGTACTAGATGTCTACAAATTTGTTCCCATTAAGTTCAAGATCCTAAGAAAGCAAGCACAGACATTCTCAGATTATACACTAGTTTCCAAAGGCGCTTCAGAAGGACACTAATTTATAAAATGAGCTCTGCTACGGGTGCTTTCTACCTCAAAGCCCTGGCATGAACAACGATAGAGATTTACATGTTAAATTATATTCTGTGCAGCTCAGCAACTGTCCATACTATACGGTACATGACACCACTGATTGATTGGTTCAACTCGAAGCAGCCCCCTCCCTCCTGCCCCCCCAAAAAAAAACCCTGAAAGCAATAACATTGAAAACAGGATGTCCAGTAAAAGTGGTGTTTCAATTTCCAGTACGTTTCCCACGTTTCCTGAGAAATTCCAGTACAATGCTTTAAACGTGATACCATGTTAACTTGCAGACTAACGATAACCATACAATTTTTTCACGTTATTTTTAGAGGTGGCAAAGGTGTGCAAAATGAATTACTTTCGTCAAGTATTTAATTAAAATACTTTTCTTTACACAGATTTGTAAATTAATTGAATTGTTGAAAGTCCTCTTTTGTTGCATTTGATGGTTCAGTCTACGTGAACAACACTGAAATTCATATTATGTAGGTAATAGAATTGTGGGAATTGAGGGATTGGCACAATATCATATTATATTTATTATTATTCATACAGTCTTAAATCAAACACGTTTGTTGACAAAAATGTACATACAATAAAATTTAACAGTTAAAGTAGATTGTATTATCGTCCAGAATTTTTCACTTAGTCCTAATACATTAAAAACTGTGAGCAAAATTTATTTACCTCACATTTTACGAAACAACATACTGTACATTACGGGACATTCCATGTCAAATCAACTAAGTGAAAAAAAAAGATGTCATAGAATTTAATTATTTTTTGTTTAATGGTAGTATTACGAAATTAAATGAAAATGCCCTAGTTACAATTTTTTTGGACTGTTAGTTTCTGAGTTATGAATTTTTTTAATTTTAAGAAAATGATTAATTTTGCTGCATTTGGAAATCTTGTAATTGCTCTGGTTCGAGAACCGTTCAACATAGAGAGCTGAACTTAGTGTCATTTTGTTCATTTGATTATGGCGTTTCATAAAATATATAACATCATTACATTACTAAAAAATATATTATCCCCAAAAACTTTAAAAAATATTTTTTTATATAACT
>PNEQ01012830.1:0-24505 GCA_003012365.1 Medauroidea extradentata
GTATATCATTTGAACGCACACATTGTCTTATGCGGTGGTATGTTGAGATGCTTCATTATAAAGTCTACTTTGACCGCCATTGTTCAATACATCTTACGGCTACTAATGTAGGCCTACCACAAAAGAGCTTTCTACTTTATTATGTATTGTGGCTTTGTTTAGAGACCGGGTTAACATTACCATTTTGAAGCATACGGTGAGCCGCAGAGATTCGTGCCGTTCGTGTGTCGAGAAGAAACTACCTATCAACTCGATGCGCGCCGCTTGACAGACGTTGTGTGTTGCTCCATTTTAAAGTAGGTACGCAACTAAGGTCCAGTTTCACCAATGAAGTTTAACTTTGCCACAAAGCGAGATTAACAAAACTCGATGAAGAACTAAACCTGAGTTTAAGTTAGAGGTGCGTTCCACGAACAACACAGCGAGTTTAAGTTACCAGTGATTAGTTAAACTTGGCAGCACGATGGGTTGTGTTAGCTGAGTTGCCTTAATTGTGTCGGAAATACTCGAACACTTGTCGGAAATTGCCGAATGTGTTTTTGTGGATGATTTCATTTGGAAACTTTGTTACAACGTTCTTGAGAAGACAGTCTATACTGTAACATACCATTCCTATGCCTTGAGAATTTACTTTGGCGGTTGCGAAGAGATTAATCATAATGGGAAATCTTCGTACTCTCGTCAAAGCCGAATATCCACAAAGTAAACACAGCCATAGAATAAATAAGTAGCATTAGCATTATTTGTTCTGTGCACGGTCGTAGAAGAACAGGTCTGGACACTCGCCTATCTAACAATGTATTTTGCTTGGCCCCCTTGTTGTTTGGCTGTAGTTCACCAAGTTACCGAGAATGTCGTACTTTTTGGCGCTGTTTTCCGGGCGGTCGGACTCAAACTCCGTCCACTTTTTCCATTGTTAAATTTATGAAGTAAATAAAGATTGCTGGAGCCTTTTCTTAAGTTTGTGAGCAAAGAAAGTATTTCATAAATTGATAAAAAAAATACGTTTTGATGAATTGTTCATCATAGCGGAAAAGAAGTGGGCGGAGTGTAGTACGACCGCCGTAACATCAACGCCAATAAAACACAATATTCTCGGTAACTTGGTGAACTACAGCCAAACAACAAATGGGTCAAGTTTCCAGGCGAGTGTCCAGACCTGTTCTTCTACGGCCGTGATTCTGTGACATGGCCATCGAGAAATAATTTGTACAGAAATATTCTACGCAACGAAACGTAATGTGGCAATGTGGTACAACCTCATTGTACACAAGCTTGCATTTTTTTTATTAAAGAATTCAGCCGACCTCCCTTGGCGCAATCGTTTGGAAAAACGACATATATACGGATACACACAGCGTAGACTCTACTCTATGCACTACCGAAGTGTGGCCAAAACTAAGGTTAATTCTACTACAGGTTAGAAAGATCAATGTTATAAGTTTGGCACAGGGAAAATTTCTGCCACTTGAGCGCTGGTATCGCTAATGCACCAAACTGACCAATCACAGAGCTTTCCTGAATTTTAAGTTTCATAAGGTTGACAATTTAAAAAGCGAAATTGGTTTCTTTTCACTTGAAGATTAAACTAAATGACAAATATAATTTCCAAGTTCATTAAAATTTAATTCTAATACGGTTTCGTATTTATCTGGTCTCTTAGCGATCGAAGCGAAACTAGTGGCAGAAATTTTCCCTGTGCCAAGCTCTCCCATAAGAAAATGTATTTTCTTTCTAACCTGTAGTAGAATTAACCTTACCAAAACAAAACTGCTGAATGTGGCCCGCTGTTGCTGTAGAAGATAGGGTTTATGACTTATTTCAGGTGTGGACGTGTAAAATGTAATGGAATTTACCTATGAAAGTCTGATTTCTTGTACTGAACATAAAATGCAAGTTATTTTTACACATTATATACCCATTTATTTGGTTGTAACGCAAAATCAGACAAGATATATGGTACCGGTACTAATACATTGAGCGACGTTGTATACTTTGTATTCAAATTACGCCTGTGGTTAAAAATGTTTGTGATTAATTAAAGGAATACAACACTGGGTTAAAAAATATTTAATGTTTACGCCATGTCTGAATAGTTGACACTTTTTTATTTGTTGCAATAAACTAAATTATGCACTTATAATAAATTCAATGGCCCAGGTACATCACTGCCTAAGGGCCAGTTTCACCAGCGAAGTTTAACTTTGCCACAAAGCGAGATTAACAAAACTCGATGAAGAGCTAAACCTGAGTTTAAGTAGAGGTGCGTTCCACCAGCAACACAACGAGTTTAAGTTACCACAGATTAGTTAAACTTGGCTGCACGATGGGTTGTGTCAGCTGAGTTGCCTTAATTGTGTCGGAAATACCCGAACACTTGTCGGAAATTGCCGAATGTGTTTTTGTGGATGATTTCATTTGGAAACATTGTTACAACGTTCTTGAGGAGAAGGAGGGAGTGATTTCATCATACTATCTAGAGGAGGGGGGGGGATATACGACTAGGGGGCTAGGTACCCCTGGGTAACTTTGGAGCAAAGCAAGAAAGAAAGACTAGGGGAAGATAATCCAGCATATATAATTTACATTATTTTATTGCTGTAAATGCAAATGTTTATCTACACACAATTGTTTAATTATTTTCTCGTCTGTATATTTTTTGTTAACCTGAAAGTACCAAACGTTTAACAGAACCTCATACACTGTAAAAAAATGTTTTGTACTTTTACAAAGAAAATCTGTGGAAACCCAGTTGCCAAAGAAATCCTTTGTAAAACTACAATAGTTGTACTTGAAATAAAATACAAAGTATGTGTTTGTAAAATTACAAGGAATAACCTTGTAGTTGTGCTTTCAATAAGGAAAAAAATTAAATTTAAATGCTCACTGTACTTCATAAATAACACTGAACTTATTTATCAAATAACTTTTGAATAAAAGACGCTTACATGCAATTATTTTGAAAAATTAAAAAAATTCGGAAGTGGTAAGCTTCGAACCAGTCTTCCCGCTCGCAGAACCTACGCATCTTACCTCTTTCTTTTTTTTTTTAATAGTTAACACAGTACATAGAGATTGCAACCATACAGATAAAAAAAGTTCTTTTCTTGGAGTGTACAAAGAAGTATAGATCAATTTAAAGAAAAAAATGAGAAGAGAAAAAATATAAAGGAAAAATTATTCCACTACGAGAGGTTTGAAGCAATGAACCTCAATTGAACAGGCCAATATCGCATGTTGTCTATAATAAGTAATAAATTAAATTTGCAAATAAACACTGTTCACACACTTAATACAGTGTTGGAACAAGGGATAAATAAAGTTGTCGTGTACACATGTTATGAGTAAATCAAGTCTGTAAAACAAAGTACACTGTCTTTGCACCATTTCACATCGTAGTTTAAAAGAAAAACATATATGGCCCAAAGAATTTATTAATAACATTTTTTTGTATCATTCGCCAGCGATCTTCACGTAATGTCTGTATGAATTCGCGAATATGAAAGGTGACACTTGAGATGTTCACAAAATTTATTAACTGGGCCACAAGCCACACTAAACTGCGACATTTTACAGTTGGAAAGGTTTTGAAACTTAAATAACAATATTTATCTGTCACATCTTGTAACGGAATATGTAAACATTTAGCAATTTGTTGACGACACAATTGCCACAAGGGCGCTGTATACGTACACGTTGTAAATCTATGTACAGACGTGTCATAATGTCCGCACACATTACATATCTTATCATCTTCAAGTTTTATATTGTAACGTCTTTCCTTCGTGGGTATGAGGTCATTAACAAAACAAAAAACAGCAGCTCTGAGATCACTTAAGATATACATATCGGCTATATTACGCCAAACGTAAGGCCAATAGATCGTATTCCTTTTTTTTTTTTTTTTCCACGAACGTTACAAATCTATTGTCATGTTGAAATTTGCTAAGAAGTGTTTTTGTAGTGATAGTTATTTATTCGTCAAGATTGTCCACAACTGTTCGTAACTGCCGCAATGCACGAGTAAATACAAAATGTGGCAGCGCCATGCCATTCCACGCTGCCTTGTAAATTTCTGCATATACTGGATCGGACGGAGACAACAAAGTCTGAATCGCTAATTTTTGAAACAAGGCTATACATTTTTTGTCATGTGCCACCAAACCCAGGCCTCCACGACCCGGGGGTAGATAAAGTTGTCTGCGGTCAAGGCGAAACAAATATCCTTTCCAAAGAAACCAACCTATGTATGTCGTTAATTGTGCATTTTGCCGAGTAGGCAGTGGAAATACGTGAGCCAGGTACCATAGCTTTGAAAGAAAAAACGTATTAATTAACATCACTCTCTTGTAAACATTTAAGTTTCGAAACTGTGCTTGTAACAATTTTCCTCGAACCGCTGACACTGTCAAATCCCAGCTTCGATTACATGACTGAATTGAATCGTGCATAAATCGAACTCCTAAAATTGACATTTCATTTACATCCACATACGGGGCAGAGTGCAAAATATTTGCTGAACGTGATCGGAGCGCAAGCATTTTAGTTTTTGCGGGGTTTGCTTGGGCATTTGAAGCCGCTCCAAAAATTTTTAAACTATTTTGCACTATGTGTACTTCTTGCTCTGTGCGTATGACACAAGTAATGTCATCAGCATATGCATTCAGTTTAAAGGTCTGCATCCCGGTCGGCATTCCGGAAAGATTTTGGCTCAAGGTTCTTATCAGAGGTTCTATGTAGATAACAAAAAGTATCATTGATAAAGGGTACCCTTGTCTTACAGATCGCATTATACGTACAGGACGGCTAAGAGTACCATTTACAAGCACCCTCGAAAAGGAATTCTGGGTGAATCCTGCTGGAAAGTTTATTAGAGCCTCAGGATACCCCATACGTCTCATGACAGCGTATAGGAAATTTCTATTTGCCCTATCAAAAGCTTTTTCTAGGTCGATGTTGAGTAATGAAGTTGGCTCATGTAGTCGTGCCGCAAGTAGTTGTGTGTCACGTAATGCTGCTAGGCCATGCATTATTGCTTTTTCTTCCAAAACCTCTAGACCACTGTGACTTCTATACTGTTAATGTATGTATCAAGAAAAGTGAATTGACCGATTGCTTTGACAAGCGGAAATGTATTTGGAAGACTGTACCATCATTCTCATTAAAATAATGATTTATTTATCTAATCCTACGAGGCAGATACACAGGAATAAAGTCTTCATCGTCTGTATTGTCTACAAGTACCAAATTATACAGTGCTCCCGCCATTTTATTATGAACTTAAGCGAGATTAGTGACGTTACCCGGCCAAAATCGAGCAGTTAAATTTAATCTCGCTTAAGACGAGAAAACCGAGTTTAACTGCTTGGTGAAACCCAAATCATGTATAATCGAGATTAAGTACCGAGTAATCTAGATTAAATCGCTTAAACTTGGTTGGTGAAACCGGACTTAAATAGTAGATTTTGTAAGGGATTTTATTAAACCTCTTGACTTTTTTTTCCAATTATGCTCTAGAAAATAAAATGGTACTAAGGCTTAGGTAATAACCGTCATACTGCCAAAACTTGCAATGAATGAGACAGTAGTTATGCCATTGGCTAATGACTATATTCTACTGTGCAATAGTGACCTTTCTGTGAATTTGACTGTAATATTTCATTCAATCCAAAATTCACTTTTCAACGACATGAAGCCAGTCCTTGAGAGGGTGAATTCAGACACAACCCACATAGCGTTCAAAGCAAATGTAATATTTTTATATCCAATCCCAGGGATATATGACGGATACTCGGTCAAGACTACATAATTACATTATTTTACAATACCAAATTGGAAACTTAACGAAAGTATTGTTAACGATAGGGGTTGTAGGTAACTTAATCTTGATTAATCAATTTTATTTTCATAATTTTCACAACTGCATTTATACCCCTGCATTTGTAACATTATATAGATCTATATAAAAATGTGCATACATTTAGTTAAATTAATTTATCCAATTTATCCTTATACAAATTTTTGGCTAAGTTACACCGTGGGAACGAGAGAGGTTTCTTTAAACTGGCTCCGGACCAGCATACAGGTAACACGAATCTAATTAATTTATGGCTCGGTTTCAGTTGCCATATTGCATTTTATTATTTTTCGCCTTTTTAAAAATTCTGAGCAGAAAAATATTAAATCTGCGACTATACCTCAAATTCTATTTACTTTACACTACAGTAGAGACATGGTGAGTGAGATATTGTGGTTAGCGCTTAACATCGAGGTCTTTAGCGCTGGCGCTGGTGAGGGGTGAAATGAGGTGGGTATGGAGCAGTACCGGAATGAAAGGGCGGGGGAAACGGAAGATCCCCGAGAAAAACCCGCCGACCAACGGCAACGTCAGGCACGAATCCCACATGAGAAAATACGGGCACTCCGCCGGGAACCGAGCCCAAATCGCCTTGGTGGGAGGCTAATGGCCACCGCGGCCCCCACAGACATGGTGATTGAATTGATAATGTGTAGTTTGGTCGCAATCTGTCAGACAAAAGAAGACATTAAAAACAATATGCCCAACTTATAGAGGCATAATTATATGAGGGGTTAAAATTTAAGTGAAGTAAGTCACTAATTTGAATACATTGTCGGTATTGTATATTGACTTTATTTGTATGGCCTATGTTAAAATGTAAAGTAAATAAGTCAGGGCTGCATTAACTTATTGGAAAATTTTGTTTTATGTGTTCCTACAAAAAAAACACTTTATTCTGCAAAACTAAGCAATCATGACTTTCTTCTCTTTCTTTCTAACCCCCTCACATGTTACCAGCTTAATCGCCATATTTGTACTGTAGTGTAAGGATAGTATAATTTGCATTATAGTTGCAAATTTTACCTTTCTTCTTTCAGAATTTCAAAAATGCAAAGTTTAAAAATTAACAAAATTGTATAAACGCTAAGAAATTTGAGACTGGTATTGTATGACCTCTAAATTGTCCACAAGAATTTAAATTTTCAAGCATGCTGTGATGAAATAATTTATGTCCCAATAAACCCCCTGTTTCTACATATTTCTGCTTCCACCGAATACAATATAAACAATTTTTGCAATAATTGCATTATAAAAGCAATTTATAGTACACTTACAAATATAAGGCAGACTACAGCTTGTGTACAGTTGACAGCAATATTTGTAACACTGTAAATAAATTGTACAAAACCAGTAAAATTAAATTTTTTTAAGATTACAAATGTTTTACTCTTCAGACAATACTAAACGTTTTTGTGTTTTAATAAAATACGAACCGTTTCCATTACATGTTAAACTCACCAAGGGCTAAGAAAATATCTCCACAAGCCCAAATGCAAATTATATTCTATATTTATCACAAAAATATAAACAGGGCAAATTAATTACTAACCACAGTATTACAAAAAAACCTATAAATGTCTAAAATTTCCTAAAATCCTTATATTTAATATGTGAGGAATCTATCTGCAAAAGAAGTACAAATATTCGATCAGTTCTTAAAAATTCAAAGAATGCACATTCAAAACTAAATTACAATAAATTTTTCGTACATAAATAATACCCCATGTGTTGTTCTTTTATACGCAAATGACTATCTGCATAACACAAGTACAAATATACATACCGAGCTTGGTTATTAACATCAAAAGGAGAAAAACAAATTCAAGCAATACATATAATATGAATTAAAATCGGTTAAAAAAGCGTACCTGTTGAATGATATTGGTGTCTCTTTGACTGCTTTTTCATTAAATCCGTGGACAACACATTTCTGGACTATTTTTACAACACGCTGCAGCAGATCCAAATGGCATTCAAATGAAAACAGGCCACAATCAGCTGTTTAGGGAGCGAAGTTTGTTTTTGCCTCAATATTTTTGCGGCATACTAGGTCTACCTATATCTATGGTTTGGAACACCAGTTTACGGTGCGAGAGATTTTTGGTGGAATCGCGTATAAATAACTGTGGCAGAGAACTGCTATGACATATTATACTCAAATGTTAGCGGCAATAGCGGAAGAAAGTTGAGGTAGGAGACTGCAACGACAAAAAAAAATAACACACAGCTTTGCCGACTATTTCCTTTTCATACGAAGTTTATATTAATGTTGAGTTGTCGAGTAGCGAAGTTTGGGCAGCTTGGTTGAAAAGCTCGCGTTACCCAGCTTACTCAGACAAATTTACACATTTACAGACACACAATGCGACATTGTTACACCGCCTCTGAAAAGTGTAGTGTACAGAAGAAAACTGTTTTTAAGTGAAACCGATGTATTTTGGTGTGTGAAAAAAATATATAGTCGTTGTGGCCTGGCCGTCGTAACTCGCTGTAGTTTGAGGATGCGCCGTAGCACAGTAGTCGTTGTGTAGCAGTACTGGCCACACTTACCTCACAAGCTTTACATACGCTGATAAGACTGCCCGCAGACAATCTGTCTATTGGAGAATATAGGCCAATGGCTACAACGGTCAACGTACTTAACGCGTCATTCTAGCCCAACGCACGAATCGCGTCGATGGTAATAGTTGGCGAACTGCAAAGTTTTAGCGTTTAACATTTTACTGCCAACCAATCAACACATTCTACATTTCTACGTCATGGACTGTTGAAGTCAAACCTTATTTAAATGTTTGCACGTAAAACAGCTATGCGAATGACTGCGTAGGTAACACCGGAAACAAGAGTAAATGGAAACATTCCCGGCATCATATCTGTTTTGATTAGCAACAAGCCTAACGACATACAAATATTTGTATTACATTACGCATTACAATGTACTGTAAAATATTGTTTTTAATTATGTGTTACATAATAAGTTACATAAAGTGGATATGTTTGTATACATGCGTTATACACACACACACACACTCAAAACGAAGCACAATTTTCGTGTGTTTTGTGTGTGTCGTGGCTGTGGTCGGAACGTATAAATTATATAACGATACTTTAACATGGCTAATGTAGCTTGTACGTGACAAAAATTAGTCACGCAATAGTATATTATGAATCAAGTATAAAATACTACATTTGATGCGTTTGTAAAAACAAACGAACATTTTAGTTTTCTTACAAACATGCAAATAACCAAGCAGTATTAACTTGTACTTGTGAATCGTAACCACTTATATTTGTCATAATGTGGCACCACACGTGATTATTTCATGCGTGACAATAAATCAGAAAACTTCGGCTAGCTAAATGTGACAGAAAAAAAAAACAATGGTATCTTCTTTCAATAGTACTTCACTCTGTTTGGATTACATTTGTGCAAGCATTAAAAAAAAATTCTGAATATCCAACACATCAGAAGGATTCACTGAAGATTGTGAGCGTGGCTGAGGACAAAACAAACTAAAAACAGTACCCGGTTCAGCACGACCAACAATAGCATACAAGGTTTGCGTAGCAAGGAAGGCAATATCCCGTTCTTTGTTCTGACATTTCATAGGTTAACTTTTCGACTACTGACGTCAGTTGTAGATATGCCGGTTTCATTACTTTAACACATAGCCGGGCCTTCAGTAAAAATTAAAGTATAGTTATTTTACGTACAACCAACTCTGAAAGTAAGGGAAATATACTCTGTAGTCATTGTTGATAAATAAGGTTATTTCCTTCAGACACCAGAATATCATCCGAAACTGGTAATATTACTCTTTGTCACATTATTTGCCAGTAAGTCTTGTTCTGTATAAGACATAAAAATATATCTTTAAAATAAAACTCTAATCTTATGTTGTATTGGTAACAGTTAACAGTAGTAGCATATTCACTGTAAAAAGTTATAAAATAGTAGCTAAAACTGCAGTGCGTAACGAAAACAGCGACACATACACAATCTGTTTTCTCCAAAGAAAACTACGCTCCTCCTTTAATAGGTGCAGGCAACACACCCTGCACTCTAGTGGCACAATCTAGCATCGTATACTCGGTTTCGAGAATAGTTCCTAAACCCTCACATAGGGCGAGCACAAGCTGCGAAGCTGTATGCTGTTTATATATTTCGTTCTTCAATATAAACTTAGTCTAAATTTTAGGCTAAACGACTTTAGGCTAAACTACTTTAGGCTAAACTACTTTAGGCGAAATTACTTTAGGCTAAAAAGGTTTAGGCAAAACGATTATAGGCAAAACGAATTTAGGCAAAACGAACTTAGGCAAAACTAAATTAGGTAAAACAAATTTAGGCAAAACGAATTTAGGCCAAATGAATTTAGGCAAAATGTATTTTGGGCGAGTTAAGCAGGAGGCTTGAATTTTCAGCGAGCCTTTTTAGGCAAAACGATTTTAGGCAAAACGACTTTAAGATTTGAAAGTTCAAGCAAGGGATGGAATTTTAAGCATAAGAATTTAGGCAAAACGACTTTACGCTAAATTACTTTAGGCGAAATGACTTTTAGGCGTAATAACTTTAGGCAAAACGAATTTAGGCAAAACGAATTTAGGCAAAACAATTTTAGGCAAAACTACTTTAGGCGAAACGATTTTCGGCGGAACGCCTTTAGTGCCAAAATGTTTAGGCGAAACCACTTTAGGCAAATTTAATTTAGGCAAAACGACTTTAGGCTAAATTTTGTGCAAGTTAAGAGAGAGGCTGGAACTTTAAGTGAACAAGTTTAGGCAAAACGATTTTAGGCAAAATTACTGAAGGCGAAACGACTTTGTCGGGAGTAAAGCAAACATATGAAATCTAAATCGAACTGATTTTAGGCCAAACGACTTTAGGCTAAACAACTTTAAGAGAAACGATTTTTAGGCAAAATTTTTTAGACGAAACGAATTTAGACGAAACAATTTTAGGCAAAACGATTTTAGGCAAAAATACTTTAGGCGAAACGATTTTAGGCGAAACTATTTTAGGAGAAATGATTTTAGGCAAAACGAAGTTGATAAAATGTGTTTAGGCAAAACGTTTTTAGGCAAAACGACGCGTCCCCCATCCTGGGGACTTGCTGTGCTGGTAGGGGAGTAGTGATATTCTTGATATTTACCAGACATTGAACGAGTCATGTAAATTATATAATATAAATTTATCTAGAACTTACACAGTTTCTATTCTCTATGTAACAGACGTCTGTTAATATTTATAATAAGGGTTTTTAAATATTCAAATGTTTTGGCATATAGACATATTCAGGCAAGAATGCAAGTATTACTATGTGTATGCTATGTCCGTGAAGCTTGCACAGAAGATAGGGTACATTTTTTTTCTTCATGTGTTGATCACCTTTATGCTCAAGAAAGATAATTGTGTTGCATTGATCATACATGAAAAACAAAACAAAAAAAATACCATTGTGTAGGACTACTACTACTAGCGCTTATTTTCTTAAGAACTTTCTCGCTGGCATATCTTTGGTTCACAATTAACTGTATTTGGGTTGTGTGAATGAATTTTTAAAAACTAAGAGGGCAAAGGTAACTGTGAAACATTACGTACTTGAGTGACTCTTAGGAATGAGAGTTGGTACACTTGACACTGAGCAACAGCATACCATCATGTGTTTAAAATTCCCATTGAAGGGCATAAGTTAATTTGTCTGTAATAACTTCCCAACAAATACATTAAAACATTAGTGAATTTAGTTACAATAAAAAGCCATTAGCTAATTATTTTTCATTTAACACTCATTTGACATAGAATAAATTAACTTACCTATTTTGGGGCCAAAGGAAGTAAAGGAAAAGACGTAACACCATGGTTAGACCAATTAAAAAATATGTAACAGAGATTTGGGACCCCTAAGTGGAGTTACAGATACAGGAGTTGGTGACGTTGCAAAGGTGGTCAGCACGATGGAAGAAAGATAGGGGTAGGATGCAGAGGATGAAAGTTACTGTAGGCCTTCATTATTGATGGAGATGGGTTGGCGTATCTACTCAATGGCGTATCCTCAAGCCAAGGAGAATGTGTAGGAAGATTTGGTGACAGTAAGGAGTGTGGAGCAATTCAGGGAGTAGGCATACCTGTTGAAGGGATAGGTTCTTGCCACTAGACATCATCCCGATTACAAGGGAATTACATATTATTAATAATAAAATCTGTGCAGGGACTGTTCCTACTTGAACATATGCCTAAGTGAAAATTTACCAGTAAGACTTATACTTTACAAAAAAACAGTAGCAGCACTGGATCAGTTATAAAATTGTGTGGTGCATTTTACAGAATATATTCATTCAAAGTATTAAGATTTCATTTGTTAAGGAAGGCCGAAGTAAGTGGTAGGGCCTGCTGTACTGTAGTACACCATTACAATCTATTAGGTTTTCCTCATATATAAATTTAATGTAACTGCATAGAATATTTTGTTTGCTCTAGCCATAGTAAACAGTCCTTGCCATTATTTTATTCTTTTTAGTCGAGTTATTTAGACTATTTTGGAGGTGAATTGTTTTTAAGCCAATTAATCATTTTGTAACTGTCCAATTTCTAAATACAATTTGTTTATCTGTTTCAGAATTGTGAAGTGTCTCTGCAGGACTTCCACCTATTGACAGTGCAAGTTTGTACGTGTTAGTTTTGTTGCTTCCAATTTTGTGAATGAGAAGAGAAGAAAACCTAGTCGTTATGCAGTACTATCTGTATTCGATGCAAAAGATTCTGTATATTCTGTTCCGAAGATGATGAAATGTGAGGAGCAGCCATCAGTGACCACTTCATAACTATATTGTCTCCAGTGGTGCAACGAAGTGAAAGAAACTCAAAGGTGTTATCAGAGAAGTGCTAGCTAATATCAGTTTGAATGTTGTGGCTATTGTTTGTGATTGTGACATTGATTCACAATGTCTCAGCGGGTATCTAAGCATACATTTTTGATACGTTTTGTTTTTGGTTTTGACATGCGATTGCAGTTTGTTATTTTTTATCCGCTCTTTCTTATAAAGTGTATAAAAACTAAGTTTATTTCTAATTTGGTTAGTGTGATAAAGGAGCAGAAAAGTGTGATCATGAGAAGATGTATGAAAAAAGAAGAAAACTTGAATTGATGTTAGTCACAGATGCGTGTGTGCCTCCAGCATTCTAGTGAATGCATGAAGGTTTCTACAGCGGCGCAGATCATGAGACACTTAGTTGCAGCAGCTATACGTTGTTTTATTGGCAGAGGTAGTTATACTGTTGTTATTCATTTGAAGTATATTTACCCACTAGTCTAATTTATTTTCGAAAAAATGGTAAACTTCAGATTGTGTACATATGCTAAAACATTATGATTTGTTAATGGTTTAAAATGTTCGGTTGATTGTATACTTGGTAGTGAGTGGGCGGTTACAGTAGTTTTCATTTATTAGCATTTTCTGTATTTTTTTCACCAAGTTTTAACATAATTGTTAAAATATTTTTCAATGTATCGGTCTTAAAGTATTGTACAGCATATTTTCATTATTACATTGACTACTACAATTCAGCCAGTCAATTTACAAATTGTTTATGAAATGGCTACAGTATCAATTAAATTACACTCACTGTGTTGCCAAATTGTGTTTAGAATGTACTGAGACGTTGCAAATTTAATATTTGTCAGTTTGATTAAAATTTTTATGCAGACCAATAAAGTTAATGTAATGGTGTTATATTGCCAGTATATTTTACATGCTAGTAGAAGGTAATTTAGGAGGTGTAAGTTGTGTTGTTTTTTCCTCAATGTAGGAAGTATTACTGACTCAATACAAAGTTCTAAAGAATCATAGGCTATTGTAATAAAGTGGAACCCACTAGTATGTGTGATGAAGAGTAGGTCAGCTGCAACTAAAAATTAATAATTTGGTTGCTTATCTTGGAAGAAACATTTCAGGACCAGTATTTCTTGTAGGTACATCCATTTTTTACTTACCTTACACTCAAAGGTACCAGCAGTTGTCCAGTTGCAACCAGAAGCAGTTTGTGAACATAATTTACACATAATGTATACAGTCACAGTCATAGGTGTGTGGAAAGTGTAATATTCAAGAACAATTTTGCATTGACTGCCAGTTAAGTGTTAAGCTGCTTTCTCATCTATCGTTCAAGTACTCTCTAATTGAATAGGCCTAGAGAGAATTTTGGATAGTGTGCTTTTTATAGATATGTTTTGAATTTACTGTTTTGTGTTTCTTTATGAACTTTTGGGAACTATTTATGAACTTAATGCTGCTATGGAGGGGGGGGTGGGGGCGGCTGTATGCAGTGGCGGCTCGTGGTTGCTGGTAGGGAGTGCACAAGTTACAGAGAACTGGTCACTTCTGTGAACGCTCCATACCCATGAGATATGTACTGGCTACTTACTGTGTTGTGAGCAGTCAGTAATAAGCGGCACCAACATACCAGCTTGTCAGTGGCTGTAATGTCAACAAGCGCACAACCATATACAATTCTCTGCAACTACCTGACAATCTACGAACCGCCACTGGCTGTATGGAAATGAACTGGCTTTGTGAGTTACAATATGTACACGTAGTGTACAGTTTTTGTGTGTGTCACAACAGACCACGGAAAACTGTGCCAAAGCGAACTGTCAAATAAGTGCATTCACTGGCATAGACTATTGAGCTTTTTAAACAATTGTTTACAGTGGCTCATCTGGTTCTTTATTCTTAATTTTTTAATAATACTCTATATGCTAACTTTAGTTTTGATGAGTGGAATAGGCCTACATGTTGCCCCCTAGGCTTTCAATGCAAACTATATAGTGCACACACACAAGGGTAGCAAATATGCCTATAACGCATTCTCTTGTATCAAGAGAGTTCACAATAGGTTATTGTGTATGAAGCTGTAGATTATCTGTTCTGGTTATTTGCTCTTTAAAAAGGCAAGTTTATTTTGTGACATTTTTTTCTGATGTCAAAATATCTTTGAAAATGGCAACAAGAGTGCTATTGGTTTTTGGTTTTGCATGTCTTCTCACAATTTTTGTGTTGTCTCCTGCAATTATTTTGGTGCATTTTGTTTGTCTGGGAAAAAACACCTTCAGTTTGATCAATGTTGAAAAATTTTGTTAATGAGAATTTGGTGTAATTACAGCCTATTTAAGCAGTGTGGCTGGAATTTAATGTAGACCACATGAATTTTAATTTTTAAGTTTAGTTACGTTATTAATTATATAATTTTCTGTTACTGAAGTTAAAAAAAAAAGGCTCTTATTTATAATTCAAAGTGTGATTAATTTGGTAAAGCTTGGTCATGTTACTAGTGTCAGTATATGAATAGTAATAATAATAAGTTTCACAATTGCAATTGCACTAATGCCCAGTGGCGAGCAGACTCCTCCCCAGCCCCACAGCATCAATCCTCCAGTCCCTTCTTAAACCTTCCAACCCTTCTTACTGTCACCAACTCCTCCCGCAGTGCATTCCACTCCCTCACCGTCCTCAGCAGCATTGACTCTCTGTTCTCCTCCGCACCCTCCGATTCTTCTCACAGTTGTTTTCTTTTCTCTTTAAAGTTCCCTTAGTTTGCAGGCCAAACTTCCCAATCCCCTTTCCCGTCTATCACCCTATACAATATGACTAGCCTTTCCACTCTCCTCCTGTCCCTCAATGGTCTCCATCCCAATTCCTTCAACATCACGCTAGACCCAAAGTTCCTTCCTCCTCACTAGCCTAAATCCTGCCTTTTCCATTTATTCACTACCCATCTTGCTGCAATTCTCTGCACATTCTCCTGCTCCTGTACCTCCACGTAGGGATCCCACAGTGTGGCAGCATATTCCAAGACTGTTTGCAGATGACTGTGTACTGCATGCAGATATTCCAATCAGTTCTTTAAGAATAAAAAAACTACGATAAAACTGTCTAAAGATGCTACTATATCACTGTTCATATTTATCGGTTCACATCCCTTAAACTGACTGATTACCCAATTTATTACAATCCTCTTTGTGTGTTAACTATGATGCTCAGTTTTAACTCTCAATAATTATATTTCCTGGAAGCTCATCAAGAAAATACTTTTTGCAGAATAGTGTGTGTAATATGCCCAATTGGTGCATACGAGTTTTATATAATCTTGAAGATATTACAACAAAATAATGTGTTCAGTGAGGTAAGTTAGTGCATGGGTGCTTATATTTTATAAACAGCATAATTATGTGTTCTGGTCCCTGGCCAGATTAAGTGACCAATACATTGCAGAAGTTTTTGTTAGAATTTATTCATTTACATTCTCTAATTAGATATATTTTATTCTACTCAAATGTCCATCTAATACTAGTGCAACTATTTCAATTATATTTAAAACAATTAGTATTCGGTCAATTCAATAAACCTAACATGAATTTGTAAATTAAATGGCAACCACTATTTAAATTCTTGTCTAAAAAAATACCAAGTTTCTCAGCATTTTTTTTGCATAAACTATAATTTCGGTTAAAATAAATAATTTGAAGGCTCGAAGGCCTTCCATAACTTGTTGGCTATAAAGTATAATAAACAGTGCTAGTAAAATTGATGTTATTTATATTGTAACTGTGAAGCAGAAGTGTGAACCCAGTAACACAATTATTGACTAAAGAGAAAAAATTAAGGAAAATATATTTCTATGATGGCTAAGAATAAAATTTTTTGAAATTAAAACAAAAAATATACGTAAGGTAGGTTAAAAAAATATTACAAAATATATTCAAGACCTAAGTTTGTATATGTAATCCTATCTGATCTGACCATCATCAGAAATATTTTTGCTAAACATTTTTTTCTCTAGAGTCAATAGTTCGTGTGTTATAGCATGCGCACACCTGCTTCACAGTTACAATAAATACTTGAATATGCATTTAAATTTCCCGCCCCATTTTGAAAAGCCCGCTACGCCGTGGCTTGAGCATGTAGTTCCAATAGTTGCCGCTAGGATGCGCTAGTTACCAGAACATAAAATGATATCAACTAGGTGGCAGCACAAACGCGCCGTCAATCGTATTTGGATCTGCGCATGCGTGAGGATCTGTCGTGTCGAGGGTGGGAGACCTTACCAGACGCCAGTGGCAATGATTGACGGTTATTTGCGTGTTGATATATAAAAGAGAGTGCATCTTTCTTTGCGGCTGTGCCGCTGTCTCAATAGTGAAGCTAGCATGAGATGATGGAAAAGAAATACCTAATATTTGCAAGTTAAATAAATTTTTTACATGTTTTATTTCAAAGTTCATTGCTGAAATGTACACGTAATGATCTGTAAACAAGTATGCATTAAATTTTTTCAAGGTTCGTTTGTAATATGGAAGTAATTGTGCTTATCAAACATTGCTTAAATTATGTGATAACATAGTTGATTTTATTGTAATTTTTAATTTTTTTTTGTAGATGATTCTGGTGAATCTGGTGGATCGCTGAGTGATAAGGAGCTGCTTATCAATGAACAGTCTGTGAACATAAACCAAATGTCGAGCTTGGAGACTGCAGCTGAAGGCACTTGTGATCCTGTGACAACATCCTCATCTAAATATTTGGGTAACTAGCATTTATACATTGTTCTCTAAAACATACACTGTACAAGATATACAATTTTGTCCATAATATGTCTGTAAACACTGTTTTCATGTGTTTTTAAAATTTTGATTTGTAAAACTTATGCTTATAAAAACACAAGAGTCAAATTTATAAAACAACGAAGCATAAAATATCTTGAATATATGTTGAAATGGGATTTTAAAATAAGAGTGTATGTCGTCCCCAAACCCATATGTTCTATTATGTCAATGAATAAACTTATATTTTATTATATTAATTTAAAAATGAAATTAAACTTATTTTTTAATTTGTGGCTAAGCAAACACATTTAGGTGAAAAAGAAATTTGAATGTAAAAACATATTTTTATTGACTGTACCATTCTATATAACGTTTTTAATAAAACAGTATTAATTAATTATTTGAATTTTAGTATATAAAGTTTCTATTAGTTTGCAGTGCTATGTGAGATGCTTATCAGTTATTAATGATCAGAAGTGCTTTTGTTTTGTCTGTGAAGTTTATCTATAACAATGATTCATATTGTTCAGATCATGCAGGAGGGTTATTATTCTTTACAAAAGAGCAACCAAAATGGCTCCCTGATGGTGATGAATTAGTAAGAGTAGCTGATGAGCCATATCAACCTAAGTACTTTCCAAGCAGCTTTCTAAAAGATCAAAAACTGAAAATCAGAACTCTGACCTTTCAGGATAGTTGGTACAAAGAATTCAAATGGTTACATCTAGCTGAAAACTGTGATGTGGTAAGTTGGTTTTTATTGTACTCGGTATGTTGAAATGTGTCCAGACCAGATTTTAGCTTCAAAAATGGAAACAGCATTTAGTGGTAAGGGATTTAAGAACTGGAAGAAAGCTCTTGAGAAGTTTAGAGAACATGAAAAAAGCGAGACTCACTTTCAAGCACTTTTAAGCTATTCACAATTAAAGAATCCCATTGAAAGGCAGCTATCGAGTCTTAAAACACAACAACAAAAATCTGCTGGCGAGTTTTTGATGAAATTCATTCGTACTTAAAAGTTTCTGGTCAGACAGGATTTTGTTATTAGAGGGCAAGCACAAGATGAAGGTAACTTTATGGAACTTTTAAAGGAAAGAAGTGAAGACATGCCAGTTCTGAAGGCGTGGTTAAATCACGAACAAAGTAAGCCAACTTTAACTCATTCTGATATTCAAAATGAAATAATTCAGATTGTTGGTCATAAAGTTTTGACCACTGTTTTGAAAAATATCAAGTCATCAGCTCCCTTAGTTTATTCTGTTATATGTGATGGCACTTGAGCCAATACAGGAGATGAACAAGAGAGCATCTGTATTAGATGGTGTGATGGTTTAGATCCTGCATAAAGCTTCGTAGGTTTCTATAAAACTCACTCTACCACTCGCAAAGCTATATAATTTCTTATATATGATTCCTTGTTAAGGCTTGACATGCCTCTTTCTTGTTTCTGTGGTGAAGCATATGATGGAGTAGGCAACATGAAAGGTTCCACTAAAGGTGTCCAGACCATAATAATTGACGACCAGCCTCTGGCAGAGTTAGTGCATTGTGTGGCACACTGTTGTAACCTAATTATGAAGAAGAGTTGTGATGCTTCATCGATAGTAAAAAATGCAATGGATTGGCCAAACCAGCTGGGAAAAGTCTTTGGAAGTACAAAAGTCAAGTTGGTATTCAATTTCATTTGTGAAGAGGCTGCAGGATCTCCTGTAGGTAATATATAAAAGATAAAACCACTGTGTCCAACAATATGGCTGTAGAGGAAAGCACAAATTGAAGAAATCAGAAAGAAATATGACCTTATTTTAAAGACACTTCATGAACTTTCAGAGGACTACTATGATGAAGGTAGTGGCGTCCTTCATTGCTTCTCAAATTGATCAACATATATCGGATTTTTTCTTGCAATATATGTGATTGACCTACTTGAGCAGTTAAATAAGTCATTTCAAGACATGTGTAAGACTATGTCTGGATTAGTCAAGTCTGTTGAGACTGTCCTCGCTGGTTTATGTTATCCGCGAGGCGAAGAGAAAGTCAAGACTATTTTCAAGTCTTGTTGTGAAAAGATTGATTAACTGAATCTGCAGCCATTGACCTTTCCAAGGACTGCACAACCACCCAAGAGGTTAAATGGCCCAGGAAAACAGCACAAATGGAATTCTTGTGAGGAATATTTTCGGCAAGAATATTATAAATTAATTGAGATGTCGGTTTTGGGATTATAAGAATATATTATTGAGCAAAGTGATGTGAAGAAGATTGTGATGCTGGAAAATATTCTTATCAGTGGAGAAATCTCGGAAGCCTTGCAACTATACCTCGAAATTGACAAAGAATCTTTTCAAGTAGAAATTAAATTATTACTTAAAACCAAAAGAATTTCTTGCCTTAATGATGCTGTAACAGCTTTCAAAGAAATAACACCTGAAGTCAGAAACTTAATTAAAATGTAGAAAATCTTGTTAAGGTACTGCTGGTGTCCCCTGCTTCTACTTGTGAAGCAGAGAGGAGTTTCAGTGCTCTGAGGCGCCTGAAAAACTATTTAATAAATACAATGAAACAGTCTAGGTTAAACCATGTAGCCCTATGCTATGTTCATAAAGAAGTACTTGACAAAGTACACATCAGGAAAATGGCACAGCTCTTTGTTTTAAGAAAGTATTACAGGAAGTCAGTGTTTGGTAACGTAAGTGTTTGAAATGAGTATTTTGTAATTTAGTACATTGATATTATATAAAATGCAGTCAAATTGTGAAGAAAGTACTTAGCCTATGAATATCGCACATACATTTTGTATATATTTCATGTGAGTTTTTAAGATACATTTTCCCCTAAGAAATAGGTGGGCCTATATATAATATTAATTATTTTTAAGCACACATATCTCGTCTATAGTGGCTGTAAATTTTTTTGTAAAATTTGCAGTTGTCTCTATTAACACGGCGCGGGATAGGCCAGAGTCGGTTCAGGGGAACCAAAGGATGTGCCCGACGTGAGGTTACCTGAGATTGACGTCTGGTGTGGGTCGACGGCCTGTTGGCCATGTAACCTGGCCCTCCTGCCGCTTGTCGGTGTGTGAAGTCCTCATGGTGGTTTGCGTGCTAGCCTACCTGGCACGCGCTGCTCCCGACGACTCTGGTTGCTGTGGCTCCTTAGGGTGCGGAGGGGAAGAAAGTCATTGTTGCCTTTGAGAAAAACACTGACGTGAATTGAAACCAGCATGGTGGTTTATTAGCTTGAAACACCCTCGAGCAGTGCCACCATTGACCATACGTAAAATATTCGCTCGGAGCGAATCAGTAAAGCTGTGAAAAGTGGAGTCTGCCAACAATGGACTTAAGTGAAAAGTTATGAGGGAGGCTCAAATAGCACTGCCATGACGCGCGTCGATCCCTGAGGCCATGAAGAGACACAAAAAGGTTCCGGTAGACTAAATAAACTATTGAAAACTAAATGATTAAGTCACTAAAGATGAGGGACCTCAGGGAGACGTGACCGCACTCCGCGTGCACAACCTACTTGCTCGATGACGGGGCGAAGACTGACTCAATATGGCGTCAGGCGGGGACCCAGAAGCCCGCGTTCCCGCCAGACGTGGTGGATTTGCTCTTACATTCTAATTTAAACATAAATGCAAAACCAAAAGTCATGAAAAAATAAAGAAATAATTTTAAGAATGTTTCTGTCCATTACATATAAATATAAATATAACTGCCAGTCTTTTGTAGGACAATCTCTGAAAGCATTGTTAGAATAAAATACGTATTAAATTCAAAAATTAAATACATAATGAAATTCTGCTTGAATTAAGATAAGACATGCATCAAACTTGCTCTTAAGGAGCATATAAATGTTAAGAACACAAAAAGTAAATTAAAACACTCTTGGCAGGCTTTCCTAAGTGTTTCCTTGCCGCCATGATGACTTTAGCAACTGAAGTAATATCCAAATTTTCAAAGTTTTTTTTTTCAAAAAGAGCACTGTAAGCAATCATGCAAATCTACAGTGTATTCTGGTATGATTTCTGATTAACAAACGTCACTATTTACACAATGCCTGTTGCAGCTTGGCACCTGACGTGCGTCGTGGCGTGTAGCGCCCCGACGTCATAAACATGTTCACATGGTCTGGGACAGTTTTAGATTTTGTTGAAAATACTAGCAAATACGCTGCGGGCCCTGCAAACGAATTTGACTAGCCCAAAACTGCTAGTTGTAGACCGTAATGTACCTTCATAGGGGGGGGGGGCGTTGGTGTTGAAGTCTCCACTCAAGTAGCACAGTGCCTTATGTCCTGCTGTAGAGGGGGGAGGGAGGAGAGAGCACGTGGCCGGGAAACAGCCGCGGCAGCCCAAAAAGGACGGCAGCAGAACGGGCGTCCACGGTACACGTCATCATGTTTTCTCTTTTTTAATATTGCTGCAGTTTATGTAATTACATCCATTATGTTAGTTGGTAATTTCATTATTTTTCTTTTTTTTTCTTTTACTGTTTGTATTGTGACACATTACACTTACAATTTATTTTTTACATTTTACATTTGTTGCATTAAAATGTTATATGCTAGTAAAACTTAATTTTGGTTTTTCATTTAATTCATTTTTCTTTTTCTTATGTGTCGTCAATGAAATTAGATTGTTAATGTAAGAGTCATAATGGGCTTAGAGTGCAGAAGCGAAATGATGGAGAAACATTTTCTTGGGGGATGACTCCTGAATCCCCTTCTTTAGTTGGGAGATTGGTGTTGTGGTGTAATAAAATTAAATGCTGTCCCCCCAAAAAAAATTGAGTGCTTGCGACGCCCATGCTACAGTTAAGTTATGTGTGTCCACAATAGTCCTGTGGTTAGCATGTCTACTCAGAAACTCAAGGGTCACGGGTTGAAATCCTGTAACAGGATTATTCCAATTTGATAAGGAAGTAATATGAAAGACAAAAAATTAATAAATGTAAACATATCGAGGAAAAAATTTGATTTTATTATGCAGACATGAGAAGTCAAGCATGCAGCAGGCTTGATGCTGCAAGCTTGCAGAATGTTTGAAGCTGCAAGCTTGCAGTAAATTTGATGTAGCTGATATTATTATACGACTTATACCATTGTGTAGAATAAGCAGCGCTAACAGTCCAAGGAGCAGTGGTGGTGTACTGGTTGCAACCCTCCAAGGCGATTTCGGTTTGATGCCCGGTCAGGGTAACTCCCAGGATCTCTCAAAAGAACTTGTCTGGTTGTGTGTGATGATACAAATGGTGGATGGGATATCACAGGAGCTGCAATTTACTTTGTTATTTCACTACGGGCGAGCCCCATAATCACCTTACTCACCCTCAGTCATTTGTTATTGCATTAGATAGACACCTACGTGGGCCTACTTCTGCTGTCAATTTGGATATATTGTGCTTATTTGTCTAACTGATCCTTCATACCAAGAATGCAACTCGAGAGAATGGGAGAGATATCGCGAACTGTCCCGGTTGTTGTTATTTTAACACAGATAGCGAACCTCACAGACCAAAATTTGTGGGTCATATTATGGGTACTTCCCAGCTTCTGCGATCCTAAACATATCACAACATTTTACTCATCTTTACGTTCCCTTCAGGATGACAAGTTTTAAACGTTATTCAGGGATACCCTACAAATATAAATGGTCGAAAATTGTGAGAATCTTTTAGGTCAGCGTATTCCAGCAGTCTGCATGGTTGGACAATATTTTTGTGGCATGGCCTATCGCTCTACTGACGAATCACAGGTATTCATTCAATTAGCATTGGCCCAATCAAATAGGGCCAACTAGTAGTAAAATAAAATAATCTGAAATGAACACATTACATAAAAACCTAGCAAACAGTCAACTTTTCCAGCGATAAATCACCATCCATAAGTATACAAAGTCCTGTATGCATAGCTCAAATAGAAGATGAATTCATTTTGGGACTAGCTGTGTTGCATAGGCTGGGGTGCTCTGTCGACTTGAGGTATTGCGGGAATGAAATTCTGATTAAGCTGTATTGCCTTGTGAATATTTGTCCTCACCAGCAAGTTGTCAAGTAGTTCTTTGATAATCCACATTAATATCTGCTTCGAGTGAAATTATTATCACAGTTCGATGCAGGGCAAAATGTGTCGGGCACATAGGGCCAGTATAGCCCATTATTAAAGGCAGTGAGTGACCTGCCAGATGGTATCTATTGGCTAGGAAACTAGTTGTATCTGGCAATTTGGTGGTCAGGGTGATTAACTTATCTGACTGAGCAGTCAGGTATGAGGAGGGGAGCCACAGTTGGAGTTTGTGAAGAAGTTTCCCGAATCCTGCTTAATGCACCAGATATCCCAGGACCAGATAATGTTGGTGGTAAATTATCCAAGGCATTAGTGGGCTGCGGTTGGTGAAGTGGCTAGAGCTTTCACCTCCTACCAAGGCATTCCAGGTTCAATTCCTGGTGAGATTGTTACCTGGAAAATTTCACGTGGGAATCGTGCTGGACGATGATGCTGGTCGACGGAGTTTCTCTGGGATCTTCAGTTTTCCCAGCGCCTTTCATTCTGGTGCCATTCCATACATCTAGTCTCCCCTCATCAGCACTAAAGGTCTACACATTAAGTGCTGATATACATCCAAGACATTAGAGGAACACATAAAGTGATGAAGAACCAAGATGCTTTCTCATGTAGGCCAAATTAACTAAGCAAGAACGATGTTATGTGCCATTGCCTTCATACAGGCTTATTTTCAAAATGGTGCTTTAATTAGCATATAATGACATAGCTAAAAAATATTTTACCGAATTTCACCAAATTTGGTAGTAGTTCACTTGGTAAGTAAGTTGACTTTGGTAAATCCCAAGCAGCAAGGACATATTTTAAAAACATTTTTGTAATATTACTTTGTTGCACCTGCAATATTTGTAAAATAAAATCTTTTTATAATATGTTTAAAAGATTTCCAAAAAAAATTTAATAAAAAAAACATATTAAATATGTTATTTGCATTACATTATTTATAAAGTCTTTTTAAAATATTTGTTATATATTACAC